>JABCKK010008020.1:0-15450 GCA_018221785.1 Calocybe gangraenosa
CTATCTGAAGATAGAACTTGGAAATAGATATCTATGTAGTCACCTGTTGCATATTTTGTTACCTGAAAGCTCCACCAAGTTGATAGCAGTGCTTCAATAACGCTATAAAATCAACTACAGTCCTATAAATTGCTATAAGGTTAGGCACAGTCCCCATAAAATGTTACACAATGATCAAGGAAGGTACATAGGTTCATAAAAACTTGGCCCTTCCTATAAGATTCTACAATACTTCATGTAACCAGGCTTATCCTCTATCGCATCTACAAAGTTCTACGAGATTCTATGGCCATCTATGACCAAATCTGGGTCTGACTGAGGAAGCTTGGAAATATATACTGGCTATCATTTTCCCGTTGCCGTTGATTGTTTTAGACATTAAAACAGTGGTAGGCATGCTCTGCTAAAAGCACAGTAACTCCCTCCCTACTCCTGCCACAGTCCCTGCGAATGTTGCGCCCGCCCTCCCCCTCCCCCTTATCAGCCGACCCAGTCACCGCCCCGGACTACTCTTAGTGCCTCATGACACCCGGCTCGGGCCCCATGTCCCACCCAAGCTGCTGGTACGTCCACCCAAAACACGATCCTCCCAAATCGGAAGAGTGGAAGCCACATACGCTGTGGTGCATGGTCTTATGAGTCGTCGTCGCATTGAAGGAGGCGGAAGAGGAGAAGAGATGCAGCTCGTCAAACTGGCGCATCTCTTCGGGTATCAGCCCGACCAGCTGTTAGTGTGCGTGCGTGAGCCTAGTAGGTAGAACCGAAAAAGAAAAAAAAAACGAATGGAGGGGGACAAAGCTCGCCTTACCCACCTGGATATTCTCCTTCAACCTCTCCCTCTTCACACTCTTCGGAATAACCGACGTCCCACGCTGAACGCCCCAGCTCAACAAAACCTGCGCTCCCGTTACCGCCAACTGCCCCCCTTCCTCCACACTCCCCACCCCCCCTTCTTCCCCGGCTTTCATCCTCCGTTCGTTCGCGGCAGCAGCCACACCCTTAACAACCTCTTCCTCTCCAAGCCTCCCCTTCGCGACAGGGGCATACGCCGTCACATGTATACCCCTTGAACGGCAGTAGGCGAGCAGCGCGTGTTGGGGCAGGTTGGGGTGGGATTCGACTTGGTTTATCGATGGGGTTATGTTGGGTGGAGGGGACGAAGAGAGGAGGTGGGAGAGGGTTTTGATGCTGAAATTTGATACGCCTATTGAGTTGGTTTTTCCTGTGGGGGGCGGGAGAGCGGGGGCGGATAAGAAGGCAGCGTAGAGATAGGAATGAAACCAACCTTTGGTCACGAGTTTCTCCATATCGGCCCACGTCTCTGATAAAGTTGGGCTTTCGTCCGGTTGTAACGCCTTTCCTACCCAAAACTAAAATTTAAATTTAAATTTTGAAACCCGAAAGTTGAACAAGAAAAGAAAAAAAGGACCACTCGTGTGGGGGCTTTTAAGTGCGTGTGTGAAAAGAAAAAAAAAAAAAAGACCCCGAACTGAACGAACCTGCCGCATCGATAGCCTGAGGCCAATGCATGAGATACACATCGACATAGGTTAGTCCCAACTTTATCAGGCTTCGATCGAGCGCGGAATTGACGTTGGCGTGGTCTTCGCTCCTGTTGAGTTTAAGGGGGTGAGGGGGGAAGGGAGATGGGGGGGGTAACTAAGGGAAGGGGACGCACGAAAGCTTGGTAACAACAAACAACTCGTTTCGGGGGATCCCAGAATCTCTTATAGCGCGACCTACGGATTCTTCGTTGCCTGCTCAAGTACAGTTCAACTCGTGGATGAGCGTCGAGATGGGGGGGGTGAAGGATACCAACCGTAATTTGCCGCCTATGTGTGAAAAAATGACACCGCTGGGTCACACAGTGTCCCAGTGCACACAAGCAACGTACTGTATCGATATGCCTATACCCCACTTCCAGCGCGTCCCTTACCATCCGATACACATGATCACCTTCACCTACTCTTCCCATCCAGCACCTATGTAGGAAACGTATACATACCCGCCAGATACCCACATATACATATACATAGTTAGATGCCACCCTGATAATATAATTTCTTGTGTTGTGTTATACGGACTCACCCGATGCCTACAGCTGGGAGACGTTGACCGGTATTGAGCGTAAAGGAAGGTATGATATTCATACTTTGGTGGTTTGGAAACAAGCCGCCGGCTTTTGGATTGGACAGATCGTGACTTGGCCGATTTCCCATCTCCACAGCCTTTTCTCTCACTCAGCCATTCCGCTCCGTTACGTTCTTTTTTTTTTGGCAAACCATGAATCCCCTCCCAAAAATGAAGTAAAATAGAAAACTCTTCGTGTTCCATAGATATATATATATATTTATCGACGGGCGTTCGACGTTCGACCGTTCAATGAATGGCCCACTCCCAGCTCGAGCAAACGTACATCTCGCCAACACATATACACCCATTTCTTGTCCGGTGATGCAATGGCACCACCACACTCAGAACCCTTTTTCCTTTGCGTCTTGTTTTTCTTTTGTCTTTTCTTCGCCAACCCCCATGATTCATGCTTCAAGCTTCAAGTAAAGAAGGGGAAATTGACGTGAGCGTGAAAATCCAGGCGGGTGAGACTCTCTACATCCACCTCGCCCCTCCAACACAACAATGACTCAGAATACCATGCATCACAGTGTGTGTGGCTTCCACTCTTCCGATGTGGGAGGGTTGTGTTTCTGGCGGACCTACCAGCAGCGCTAGCGCGGGTGAGACATGGAGCCCGAGCGGGTGTCATGAGCCACCTAGGGTAGTCTGGGGCGGGCACTGGGGAATGGCTTGGTTACTGAGGGGCTAGGGGCGCGACATCGAGAGTGGTTGCAGCAAGACTAGGCCAGCAGAGTGACTGTGGGGTTTTCTTTGAGGGGCAGGGGGAGGAGAGGGACGTCTGGGCTATTTCTCGTCCTGACTATTGTCCTCTTTGTTCTTTACGTCTTTACTGTGCTTTTTGCAGAGCATGCCTACCACTGTCGAATAGTAACGACGACGGGGAAATGATAGCCAGTATACATTTTTCAAAGCTCAAGTGAATAAGAATATCTTGATCATGGGGTCTGCTACAAGTACTACTAATCCCGGCGAACACAAAACATGGCAATTGTCTGACGGGCTGCAGGGAAATGGAGGGTGGTGGAGTAGGTGTTCACACGAGTATAGGCCTTGAGCGCTTGAGCTTTAGTCCTCAAGGCCTCAAACTCTAAACTTTCTTCCCAATCGGGGCGGCACGGTGCCTGTAATGAGTGTTGCATCAAGTTTTCTTTTTCTCGAGTCGGTGCTTGTGCAATCTATAAGAGGATCACAATCATTATCATTATCATACGTTGTCTCCACCCCCCCCCACCCCCTCACGAGAGCTCTCTAAGCGAGAGGGGGGGTTCGGTGGGTGCGCTAAACGCTTACCTTCTGCAGGGCTCGACCTTTGGTTCCATTCCGTAGATACTGGGGCTGGAGCGGACATTGGGGCTAAGTCAGACGTTTGCACACTGGGGGTTGCTGTAGCATAACAGAGTTGGTTGGTCATTCATTTAATCCTAAGCTCGAAAATTGCAAGTACCTAGATTCAAGGCTGGAATCGCCTCGAAGTATGTCTGTATCTTTTGCATTCTTTGGGTGTGTACTATTCGCCATGAAAAAGTGTGTTGCTCGTGTATTCTCAAAGTAACAGACACGGGCACAAGCCAGTATCCATTGCCCAACTCTGTTCTGTCGTGGGCAGCCCTTTGCCAGCGCCGAACATCCAGGCCGCGTTCATCCGTGCAGAGTGGCTGGGCGGCCGCCTATCAGTTCTTGTTCCTTCAGGACGATTGCCCGATATACATCTCGTATTTGTGCCCCAGAATTCTAGAAAAGAATGTTAGCGTTGGGCCATCCACGGAACCAAACCCAATGAGTGAGTCAAAATCAACTCACAGGTGCGGGTGGAACTTGGCTTGCAGGTGGTGGCTTAAAGCCTTTGGGTGGAGGAGGATATATATCATTCCGCATTACGGGGACCCAATCCCCTGTATGCACTAGTGGTCCTAATGCACCGCACAACTCATTCAGAAGCTGTTGCGAAACGTTTTTTTCCCCCTTGTGCTTCATGGAACCCACCCTAGGATATTGGATCAAATCTTTATAGCCAACTCTCATCACAACCTTCCACCCCTCCGTCGTTTGTGACTTGTATTCCTCCGGTATATGCTTAAGCATGTCGGGTGAGGCATTGATGTAAGGGAAATTTTGGGTATCGAGGGTCAATATTGCAAAGTGAGTACGTTGGCCCCGACGCCAGGGCGGCAAATCCCCTATAATGAACACGGTGACTTTGCGATTGTTTTGGGTGTGCTCGGTCTCCTGAGACGTAATTAAACGCTGGAAAAATGTAAGGAGAGACATTTGAATCACTCACGCTTTTATATTCAGGTACCTCTACGCATATCGCTTTTACCTCCCCTAACGTCATTTCAAACTTGTCACCGTACTGTATTTGTCCCTCTCCTTTGGGAACTCGGACCTCCAAACGAGTGGACGTACGTTGGTCATAGCTGCGCGGAATGAGGGCTCCAAGGGTGTGTGAAAAAAACAATAACAGGATCAGGCATGAAAGAGCTGAACGAGTGTTGATCGAGACCATGGATGTCAAAGGTAGATATGACTAGGTGTAACCTGTAACCTGTTTTTCTTAGTTTGGATAGTTGTGTTCAGACCAGCTGGAGGGGAAGTTTGGGGCATACGCGGACAGTTTTTAAATTTTATGATCACGGCGTCGGGGAGATCGGGAGATGGTAACCGAGTCGGATATAAACCTGATAGCCTTACAAATAAATTCTTCCTGAACTCCGCTAGCCTTACAGGTCAAGTATTGATAGTTTAGTGGCCGAGAAAGTCGAAAGGGAAGCTTTTGAAGCATGTTGGCTGTGAGGACGAACATGAGGGCTTTGGAGGGGCTTGCCCGTTTGTTTTCGTATGGAAAGCGGGAGCGTCTCGGAGTCGTGCTCGGCACAGACGGCAACTGTGATATGCGATTCGAAGTCCCTTCAGTATTTTAATCAGCTGGGGTGAAGACGGGACGTCGATTATTCCAACGAGTGCAAGGAGGGAGAGGCTGGAGGAGAATATCACGATTAGGCTTTCATTCAGAGTATTTTATGATATTCACTAATCAAACGTAAACGCACCCAAATGGTTAGTAGGACCGACACGCCCTCCATTCTCTTCCCCAGCGCCACAACCAAAGCTCACTCATAACGACAAAGAACATGCTTCTCAGTTCATGCAGCTTTCCATGTCTATGCTGGACGTACTCGCAGCTTGAGTCGTATGTGTGGGAGCCGGATGTCATGAGGTCACGTTTGGGTAAGTGCAGGGGCTTTTAGAATCAGGAGGGGTAGGCGTAGGAAAAGCGAACATAACAGCAGAGAACAGCTAAGTTAAGCTTTCCCCTGAACTGGGGGGGGATGTTTCTTGTTTTTAAATCATTCTTTTGACAAGAGACGCAGAGCTTTTGATGATAAATTTTGGACACTGGAGCAGGGGGGGCTGACATCTCCTCACGAATCAATGTTATGCTGAGTGCTGGAAGGGTGTCAGAGCAAAGCATGCTCGTCGCTGAGCAAAACGCTTGCTACCATGGCGAGAACTAATGGTAACACTTCGGTTTTTCTTTTCTTGGTTTCGGCCGTGGGCTTTGTACCACTTCAGCTTGTTTAGAGCCCCAGGAGGTGAGGCAGTGAACGGCCTTGTAAATTGTTATGTGGGCTGTCCCTTCGCCAAGACCTAGCCCATGAGGTGACAAGAGTTAGAAATGGACCACAATGCGACTTATGACTCACAGCCGCCAGTAGCAGGAGTAGGCACAACAGCAGGAGTGAAGCTCCTTTGCCCCAATAGTGTGTTCCATTTTCATCAAACCTCAAAGTTATCGCACTCCCAATGGGGCCAATGTAACGGTTTAGAGTCTACATAGAGTACCTCTCTCGCTTCCGCTTGAGCTCGAGTTGACAAGAACCGATAATACTTTACAGACTGCATAGACACTGTCAAAAGATAAGCCGCCGAGAGGGGTGGCCAACAACGGTGATGCAGCTCATTGATTAAGGACGACTGTGATCCATACTACTTCTGAGGATCCACCTCCAATACGGCTCCCCAAGACAAATTTCAACTACCCGCCGTGGGCGCTGGTGCTGTTGCCTATTTTCTTGCTCTTTTCATAACCTTCATCACCTTGTGCCTATGAGAAACGTGATAGCTGCTAGTAAATCCACCCGTTATTACTTATTTCTTAGGTTAGAGAGAGCTTTTGAGGGGAAAAAATGACCTATAATCATCAATAGCGCGAGTACAGAATGTCTGGGTGGCGACCCCACTGCACGTCGTCTAGTCTCGAATCGTACACCGACGCTTACCCAGCTGTCAAACTCAAACCCTCCAGAAAACATGGAGAGTAGTGAACCGCCTCTTCTCCATATGCCCGCAGCCTCCAGACAAGTTCCCATTTGCGTTGGGGGTACTTGTGCCAGATTTTTATTTTACGTCGCTGAGGTCACTTGGATCATCCATTGAGTTTTTCCAGCGTTGGGCTTGGGGAAGAAACCAGTGGGCTAGGTTCTCATTTGCCAACTGGGGCTAAGCTGTGCGCTTACAGCCGAAACAAAAAAACCTGATGGGTGTTACTTTTCCCACCTTCACTTTACTCTACTCAGCTCCACAAACAACAGTAAACCCCTCTGAAAAGAAGCCTTATCCTCCCAGCGCTCGGTATAGTGATATGAAAAGAGACGTCGACCACCCTTCTTATGCGTTTAGCACTAAGCATCATAGAAGCTCTGTCTCTTGTCTGAAAATGTTGCAAAAAGGACACGTCTCCACTTAAACTTGGTCTACTGACAACATTCCAAGAGGCGAAACCAGCTACTCAAGGCAAAGAGTTGATGCTCGAAGGGGAAAACTCAACTCACTGTTTTTCTGTGAGGAACCTTGGGCTATCTGCTTATAATAAAGACGCAAGCTTGGGAAAGCTATCAGAAAGAGACACACGAATACATATTATTTTTAAACCCAACCAGAACTTGGCGTAAGCCCCTTCTCTCGGGTCGAGGGCACACGGTGATCACGGGTCGTACTGCCAGTGCCAAGGTTGTTTGATGACGAGCTAGGGGGCTGTAAATGCATCAATCTTGTATCTGATTTCATTGGCCCCCCAACGGGGAACGAGTAAAGTGGTAAGCACTTGCCGAGCTCCTCTTTTTTTTTTTGCAAACATCATATTCAATGGAAGGACTACAGACCCAAAGCTATGCATGAAACCCGTCTAACATGTTGTTAAAATGTAACGCGTGCTGATTATAGAGGTCACTGATCTTCAGTAGTGGATGCGAATAGGCCAAACTCCAAGGTGTGATTCATGAATCATTGCTATAAAAGCTACAAAACGATCGATATATCTTTCACAGGAGGAAAAACTTTTGTGCCATCTGGACATCCCTTGAAACCACTCGCACAGGGGTAGTACCTCACACACTGTTCGGTTATTATTTTCAAATCGAACGCCCGTGAGGTATTACTTTCCTTTTTTGGGTTGTTATCAGGTTACAATGTAGTGCTCAATATGCTTCCTATGGTAACGTCTTCCACACGATATTCCAAAATATTACCTTATGAGGAGTCCGTTTTCACTGCATCAATGCTTGTCCCCTTCCTGATAACGACAACACCAACAACAGCGATCTGGTTGGTTAGACATACGTGATGCTCCAAGAAAATGGAAGCAGATGAGGCTGCTTTTGATGGCGCGAGGTTGACAATTTCTCGGGTAGGATCTGAGCGTCGGTCGGCAAAAAGAAACATTTTCCACATTTGTCACCATCTGCCCCACGAGGTGCCAGCACGTCGCTAATATGAAGCGGATTTGAGAGGTACGTGATAACTATATTTACATACGGCTTACAAGCTGACAAGTTTCGCCCCCCTACTTCTCATTGTGTTTGAACATCTCGTCACTGCCATTTGCTCTACCTGACTGATCGATCCCCTTCTCTGGATCGGCGTCTACATTTGGGTCTCTTAGGGTTTTATAAAAAACGACTTTCTTGTAGATGAGGGTTACGCTTGCATAATAATGGCTATCACCTCTGAAGAAGTATGTCTTTACCTTCTTCACCAGATAGCTTCTCACTGCTTACATCTTCCCTTCCCCTCCCGTCTTTGTAGTCGAAGTTAATCTCGATCTTTATCCAGACTCTCCTCTACGGTTCGTGGTTTGTTAGCCTGTATCTGCCCCCTTGTCTTTGGGCGTTGACTAGAATACTCTCATAGGAGCCTACACTGTCGTCTTTATACTGACATGTTGGGTCCTCGTCGGCAAGAGGCCACATGGCCAACCCATAAAGAAATCGATGATGTTTATTTCCATTACGATGTTTACTCTGGCTACAATGGTTAGTAACCCCCGGACCCATTTATATAGAGCGTGGTCTTAAAAATTGTCGACGAAGCACATTGCTGTCAACTATACCAGGATAATTAAAGCCTTTGTTGTCTTTAAGGATGCTGCCGGTGGCCCTGGGGCTTTCTTCAACCACCTCTCGGAGTTTACGCAGATATTCGGAAGCACGATTTACGTGGCGCAGACACTCGTAGGCGATAGCGTTGTGGTGAGCTTTTTTGTCCTTGCGTACAAAGGCTTCGATTGACACCTATCCGAATGACAGCTTTTTAGATGTTACCTTGTTTGGGGGAAGCAATGGTACATTGTTGCATTCCCGCTTCTACTTCTTCTAGGAAGCACAGGTACGATCCCCACAATTTTCCCATCAACTCAGGTCTCACTTTGCTCCAGCCTCAGGTATCGGAATACTCTATTCGTTTGCAAAGGTGGTCCCAGAGGCCGAGATCTTTGTGGTTGAATTGCAACACTGGATTCTTTCGTTCTTTTCTATGACTCTGGCCACAAACATTGTCTGCACCGGTGAAGCGGTCTCAAATTAGATTTTGATCGTGGCACTAATTAGAGGGATCTTCTAGGGCTTGTTGCATACCGCATATGGTATATCAACAGACAAGCCATGTCTTTTGCTGGAAGTACCTTGCGGCCCGTCATGCTACTCGTGATCGAGTCTGGTGCTATATATTCGGCGACTTTGACGATCCTTCTAATATTATACAAGACCGAATCGTGGTTTCAATATGTCCTCTTAGACGCTGTAAGTCCTTGCATCATGTTGGGGATCACACTCTTATCGTGAAAACCCTTTCGCTGTACTAGATCTCGCCAATTGTGGTACGTATCCCACCATTACCCTCTCGGCTCCTTTATTTTAGGCTAACTTAACCAAACAGGGCCTCGTGTTTTCTATGGTCATCGTTCGCATCGGCCTTGGACTCACGTCTGCCAACGGAAAGGCTACTATTAACACCGCGACCTCTACATTAGGTAACTTCCGAGTCCCACAAAGGGTCTCGTTCGGCGAAAAGAGTGCAAGTACAGCCGTGACAAAGGCAGGCAGAATCCTAGGTCAATCCGATTCCTTTGCCGTACCCTCCACAGGGATGGGAGCTGAGACATCCTCGACCCAAACTCGAGATGAAAACATCGAGGAGACGGTGATGAAGAAAGAAGAAACATCAAGCGCAGTTTGAGATACCTAACGTATAGTTGATATATGTTTATCCATTTGTACGCGCTCTGTTCGGAACCTCAATGTAGAAACTTCTGGAAAGCCACCCGTGGCGTTCGAAGCAGACAGCCAGCTAACCCGTTATCAGGAGTAGCTCTGATGATGCCGGCCCCTGACCACTATGCTCTATGCAAACTTCGGACTTATTCGGACATATTGCAAACGCTTTCTCCCACGTTATCATGCTCAACTTCAACACCGGGTGTACAAGTCTGTAGTAGGCACTCTCCTGAGTTTTGTCGTACTAGTTGATATGGCCTCGAATCTTGGAACCTTGTTTTTCTGGTGGAAGTTCGGGTCATTTCGTTATCTCTAGGGCTGACCAGGTGTCGGTCTTAAGTAACCTATATCCTTTTCTCTCCCCGAAGGCTATTAATAGCCTACGTTAATCGTACCCGAGACCTTCCCTAAGGCGCTCCGAGACGACGTCCAGGGAAACTTCCGTGAATCAGCGTGAGCCATATAGTCTAACATTGCTTCGATACTCTGGTTACGGCTCCCCGTCTAATAAAGAGAAGGTCAAGCGGACAAGACATCTCGATGGCTATCTCAGCTGAAGAAGTAATACTCTCTCCCATATTTCTGCAGGCAGGGGTGTAAAACTAACACCCTTTTTAGTCTAAGTTAGTCTCCATTTTCGTACAAACGCTACTTTATGGTGAGGCTGGTATGACTTGTCGCTTGTTTCTGAGTTGACATTAGCTTATATTCTAGGCGCCTATTCGGTGGTGTTCACCTTAACGTGTTGGGTCCTCATCAACAAACGGCCTAGCCATGAACCGTTGAACAAGACTATGATGTCCATCTCGCTCACCATGTTCGTCCTGGCCACTATGGTAAGCGGATACCAAACTCATTCACCCCTACTGCATTTATATCTGTCATATAAATAGCATATTGCCGTCAACTACACTCGAATAATTAAAGCCTTCATCGTCTATAAAGATGCTCCGGGTGGACCTGCTGCATTTTTCAATCACCTTTCGGAATTTACTCAGATATTTGGAAGCACGATCTATGTAGCACAGACTTTGGTGGGCGACAGCGTGATTGTGAGCTGCCATATGATATATCACAAAAGAGCAGGTAGCTAACAGTCCCAAAAGCTTTTCAGATGCTACCTCGTGTGGGGCAGACGGTGGTATATCGTAGCATTCCCAGCACTTCTCTTACTGGGTAGCACAGGTACATGCACTTTCTATCGTCTATCGGCTTCCGATTGTTTTACCGACTCAATCTACAAGCGACTGGCATCGGCATACTATATTCATTTGCCAAGGTTGTCCCAGAAGCCAACATTTTCGTCGTCGAACTGCAACACTGGATCGTGTCGTTCTTCTCTATGACACTGGCCACAAACATCATCTGCACAGGTATTTGCCATTTCTGTCCCCTCGTTGAACTCAAAGCATTTATAATGATCTATTGCCAGTTCTTGTGGCGTATCGGATCTGGAACATCAATAAACAAGTACTCTCTCTCGCAAGCAACAGCCTTCGACCCATCATGCTCCTCGTAGTCGAGTCTGGTGCAATCTATTCTTGCACGCTTACCGTCCTGCTTATCTTGTACAAGGCGGAGTCATGGTTCCAATACGTTATCCTTGACGCTGTGTCCCCAATCGTGGTAGGTGTCTATTTGTTTATACATCATCGACCGACTCTCTCTATACGTCAAAATACCAACTGATCTGCTTTGACCAGGGCCTTGTTTTTTCGATGGTCATTGTTCGGATTGGTTTGGGTATTACTTCAGCCAATGGGGCTACTGCCCAGACAACAATGTTCGATTTAAACCACGATAAATTATTGGAGGAGCGGAACAATGGGACTACCACCTCTTTGGAGAAGACTAGTGAGGGGAATGTGTAGTACACTCAAACGCTGGAGCTCGAATGGTGAATTAAATTATGTCGTGTTACCCTTCGATTGTTTACGCAAGGTTGATTGTCACGTTTGGAACGATAAAAAGCACGGGTGAGAACTAAGAAACTGCTGTGCGCTGCGACCTTTGCCTCCAGGTGCCTGCTAAGTAGCTTCTTTGAACACGAACCCCTAATTCATAGAACGTTTTGGTAGGTTTGCCTTGTTGAACCAAAGGGGGGGTGCACGTCATGCTCTCAAAGGTTCGGGTATGTTGCATTGGAAGAGATTACATCTACAGATTTCCTGTCGGTCTCCAGCAACCCTTAAGAAAGGCACTCTATGTCAGTCATAGAGCGCCTCTGATCAATGAGGAGGAGCACGATGGTCGGATACATGGCCTGTTTTTAGGCCACTCGTTGTTATCTTGACACATTATTCTTCAAACTGGGTCACCACGCACCGTGAGCTGAATATACCCTTCACCTAGGATAGTTGCAACATAAAACAACGCCGAGCCAAATTCAGCTGCCATGTTGTAAAGGACGATGGTCATCACCTGAAAAGGAATCAAAGAATGGCCAAAGAATAACCAGATAGTAGGTCTATTATGCATACCTGTAATATTGCGTAAATTACACCAGATTCTATGACCAGGAGGAGGATCCTTTGTGCATATGACCAACGGGCACCAAATACACCCCTCCAAATCATCCGAGAATCCCTGATTGCCATACAAAAACTGCCTAAGGACCCTGCCACATGGATTTTATAATAGAGAAACTTGCCAGAGACGATAGCCAATGAGTGCTGTAGAAAAGATGTTCGTGCTTGCGGATAAGGACGCTGTCACAGAAAACAGAGTGACGATACGTTTATCATGAGACCAAAGAGGAAGAGAGACATCTGAAGCATCCCGGTCAAAGGTTGATACCATGCACGCAAATCCTACGGCTAAATAAAGGGATAGCCATGATTGTTCAGCTTGGACCTACCAAGTAACAGAGCGGTATAGATTACCAGTAAATCCTGCAAGTAACGACAGTGGACCAACGATCAGCCACTTCTGTCTCCCTGCACAAATCGCCCAAGCCCTCCAGATGATAGTTGCATCGCTAAGTAGTTGCTGCGCGTCTACCGTCAGACAATGTTCATCCCGATAAATAATAGCGGAGACCAACAAGAAGTAAGATAGTCCAGCTCATCGACTGGGAAAATTTGAAGGATTCGATGGATAGTGTAATTCCACCATCATTTGTAGGACGTGCCATATGAACTTTTATTAAAGAGACAGCGTTTGATAGGGGTCGGGCCCAGCATAAACTTGAAATCAGAAAGCTGAGGATTGTTATACCTAGCAGTGGCAGCGTGGCATAGGATTTAATCGGTCTTCTACCACTGAAGGGCCGAGTCAGTTAACATGTTGTACAACTGAAAGTGGCGGACGAAACAGACAACACAGAGAATAAGAAGAGGGGAATTGAAATCCCTAACGAACATTGTTCGTCATCGTGTTAGGATGAATGGATCGAACTTGAATTACTGTACGTACCATATAGCAAGGTAGAAATTGTGATTCCTGCGAGTGATTGAAGCAAAAGTACTCCTCGATCCTCTGTCTCCGATCGTGAGGACATTATCAACCTAAAATGTAGGTGTCCTGTTGAGGCAAGCTGTACGATTCGTATGGGAAAAAAATGAACTTGCGAGGAATAGTTTCAGATGATAGTGGGGTCAAATAAAAAATAGAGGAAAAGTAAGATGCCAATACTGGAACAAGTACATTTCAGCCGATAAAGAACTTGATTTTCGCACGAAAGTGACAGCCCAAAGATGATATCTGACTGTTGATCAGGAAGCCATTGAGTATTGTGCGCTACTAGTGACCATCGATGATTCGACTGCGCCCTGAGAATCACGTACTAGGTTTTGCTTTGCAGGCTACTCGGCTTAGCCAATAGTTGTCTGTTTGTCATGATCTATGACGGTCCTGGGCCCTCAAGGTTCACTGACGTCGACGACCTTTTAGCTTCTGTCACTCTCTTCGGGCTACATTGCGACAGGTTGATAATGATCCATGTAGCACACTTTCCCCCTTCATCGTTCGGCATGATGTCTCGTACAAATTTGATCATGCTAAGTTGAATAAGGCCGCCATAAGTGTGTAATGCTGAGCGCTCTTGATAATAAATATGTAGCACGTATTCTTTTCTCGAAACAGGATTTCGAAGAAGTTTACCTTATTGCAACGCTGCTTATTGTTCTTTAGGGATTGGACAAAGTGTTGTAACATGCTCCAGAACCTCTGTGCTGGTATATGTAGTCCCAAAAATTTGTCCATGTTGCTTTATTCCTGGTCACCAAAAGCCGCAATAGCTATATTAATGACGTACATTGTCTAGTTGGTTACCACGAGGCCTTACAGATTTCGTACTGTGAACAGGGTTGTCGTCTCATTTTGAGGTAGTCTCACCTGATCATTTGTTCAACTAAAGGATGATTCTAGAGCTCTCAAAGAAGTGGCGTATTTAAAGATTCTATACAAGTTGCTCGATTCCTGGCAAAAGAATTACTTGCTCTTGGAAACAGAGCTACTGGACTTCCCGCCGGGCGGCGAGTAGGAGGAATAGCCCTTGTCGTTATTGTAGTAGGTGGATCCATTGGTATTCTGATAATAGTAACTTCCATCCCTGTGGCACGAAGAAGCTAGGTATGAGAGCAAGAACAATCGGAAAAATTACTTACGAGTTGGAGTAGTGGTAGCCAGAGCTGCCTGTAGCATTGTCTGAACGACTGCACCAGTGGTTGCCCTGTAGTGGGGGTCGAATTCAGCCAAGGATGTCACGTAAGTCTGAGGTACTACCTGAGAGTTGGTGCCAGTGCCAGTGTAGGAATACCCTTTGTCACTCATAGTAGTTTCTCACAAGGTAAGAGGATTAGTTCAAGATGGAATAAAAAAGAAAATTGAAATGGTGCGTGCAGCAACCTTTATACTTTGTCGCTAATTGTCTGTCGCACGGTCAGATGATGTCACCTGACTGACAGAAGAAGCTCGCACCAGAGCTCGTTGTGCTCTCATCTTCTTTTCACTCACTAGACAGAGCTCCCGGTCTCGTCACTGGAGCTCTCTTCTTTTTCTCTTGCTATGCTCCCTCCACGCGGATCTGGCGGGCGTTCTTCAAAAACGCCCAGTGTTCTATTTGCTACAGCTGCTCATCACTCAAAACTCGCCACTCAGAGGGCACTTCGTCAGGTACGGCAAGATCCCGTGCTTCTGCCAGATCGTCTTCCCACCATCTCCACCTCTAGTCTCATTGCCCGAAATGACTACCCCCACTGAAGATTTGACTCCCCGAGACTGGGGCTAGCCCTGCTGCATCAGGAGGTGCTGAAAACTCTGCATTTCTTTATTCAAAGAACCTATTTCAACGAGTGGCGCTATCAGACGCTACTGTTATATAGGCTCGAACATTGGTGTCTCCCGCCTCTGATTGCTGCCAGTATTTCTGTCAGCCCAAATTTGATGCCTGAGGGCTTCTCCGCGAAAAGATTAAGATTAGCGAAGAATCGCAGACCATAATCGAATCACTGATCTCTGCCTCGTATGTTTCGTGGAAAATCTGTTAGGGTCATTCATTAACTTAACTCGTTCCCTTTCTCTTCAAAGATCCCGAAAGCTTTGTGAACCAATACGCGAGAAAGCGCGTCTGAAGTCTGGTTGTTTGCATTGGGATAGTCATGTTATGCAAGGTAACGATGGGATTGATAGAGTCGGTAATAAACATAAAAGAATATCCGAAAGTAAGCTGTAGAGCCTTGTCATATTCACAGATAATGCAGCACATGTAGGAAACCTCGATCGGCCGATTTTTACACCTCGTTCCTTGTGTACGAGATATATT
>JABCKK010008022.1:8791-20834 GCA_018221785.1 Calocybe gangraenosa
TGTTCAAAGAGCAAGTCCATTTTCTTTGGTGGTCCCGTGAGAAGCGGGATATTCGGAAGCTTCGGATCGGAATTCTGTGTCTTCCTTGCTTCCTGCTACCATCACACCGGTTTTCTATTATTTCTTTTTTGTGCAAATTGCTTGTTTAGTTGTCTGCCAACACAAAAAAACCACACCTATTCTTGTGTATAATATCGCCCGCGAACCCCTACTTAAGTCAAATACCGATAATGCCAACTCCAACTGCTGAAGTATCCGCCATCAAAACCTGGCCCGCCGAAACGAACACGCCCAACAACAGCAACAATGTGGTCCAAGTCGAAAATATCTCTGCTCACGGTTCGCTAAACTTTGATTTTGTTACGGCGATGGTTGATAGATATCGCGCTAGTCGATATCAACAAGATTGTCTCTTTGTTCAACACCCTCATTGGTATATGTGAAGCTAATGGGGGCCTTGTTTGATACTGATGCCATCGTTCATCAAAGGCGGTATCAAAAGCTTTCAATATCGTGAAAACGCCTTGGGCGGTCACCTCGAGATTGCTTTCGTTGATCAGAAATTTGCTTCGTTGAGTTAATACTTTATACATATAGGGGCTTGTTTCTTAATGACTTCAAATCAGCAAAGCACTCTGTATGACAGGCTGCTTTGTTCACGGCATGAAACTGTGGGTTTTCTCTTGACGTGTTTTATATGCGCATACATGGTGGCCTCTTAGCAACCCCTGGCTGATTACATGTTCTTGTCTCACTCATTGCGTCTCATAGTCTCGTTAGCCTAAGTCCTTCTCACACCCAAACGAAGCGGCAGGTGGATGGACGAAGAAATCTGTACGTGCTTGGCTTACCATTCTCTCTTACGAAGTGGGTGTTCCGCTATGACCTACGTTATTTGCTATGACCTGCACTTTAAGGGCTGAGTTCACCAATATTTTTTCCCGCTATGGCGCGGTCACGCATTGCGTAATTTTAGCTACAGTGGACAACTCTTCTCGTCGCCGTGGGTTTGTAGTCATGTCCACTCATGAGGAAGCGAGATTAGCTATGGCATCTCTTAGTCAAGCTCAGGTTAAGTGCGTTGAGCGATACCAAAATAATCATGTATGCTAAGCAAGGATAAAAGGGGTCACAGCCTTGATGTATCATGGGCTGTTGTCCAACGTTCTAAAGGTAGCTGTACCATTTTACTGTTTGGTTCCATGTCGGTGATTGAACCTCTTCTGTTAGGCTTTCTTGACGGGGACGATAGAGCCCTTCCTCTTGACAATCGGTGTTTTCCTAGCTCTTCGTCTCTGATGTGCGAAGATACCCAAAATGCGAACTCTGCAAACTCTTCTGCGACGTCGCTTAGCTCCTCAGAGCCTGAGCTGGCCTCCTTAGTTTTAAGCCCAGCACCTTCGCACATGTTGCTCGTGATGGACTTGCCTAAGCTCCTTTTTTCTCAACTCAAAGACCTACACCCACTACTCTGTCCTTTTGGTCTTGTCAAGAGACTAAGCTTTGTTGAAGCCCCCTCAGATGGAAGCACTTCGGTTTTCGTAGAGTATGGCTCAGCGAGCGTTGCTCAAGAAGCTAAAGAGATGCTCCACGGACAACACTATGCTGGGCACAGGCTTGCCATCCATTTCGTTCTCCCCGAGTCTGTGTTGGATCACGCTACGAGTTTCTATGATGACATGATCGCTCCTCGCACTTTTGATTATACTAGTCGGCAATCTTTTGATTCTGTCTATTCTGCTCGGCAACAATTCGAACATTTCAATACTGTTCACCACACTGGATATCGCGCGCCACCACCTCCCTCCTTTGATCCTTTCCGTCTTTGTAATGCATTTGCTCCTGCTAGCTCTAGGTATCGGTCAGCTTTAAAGTTCGGTCGGATCCAACTCAGCTCTGTGCCACTGGAACTTTGAGCCGCCCCTTTCGCTGTTGTTCTTGGACGTAAACTTGGAATTCAGCGACGCCACGAACTTTTCAAGAACTTTTCGTTTAGACTTTTGAGTCATGGTACATCGTCACGCTTGTTTCTATTTAGGAGTTGTCCTCTTTTTTTTTTTCTTGGTTAGAATAGAAATGCTTGGCTAGTATAGAAGGGATAACATTTCCATTGATGTTAATAAACGAGCTCCGTATAATCCATTAGATGCCATGGCTACAAGTACTGCCTCGACAGCTTTGGCGATAAGGGCTGTGTTTGATGAAGTGATGCCGAGCTATCGGCGCCCCCACCTTAGCAACAAACAGAGCAACACAAAGTCGTAACTCGTTACAAAATGATCAAGGGCCCTCCGTATATAAAGTCTTTTCCTATACGACTCCGTTGCTCGCCCGCATCTCCCTCTTTCCCTCTTCCCTGTCGTTTTTCATGTATACCTCGTTCACGTTGGTCATCCCCTTCCTTTTGACCCTTTTGGTCAGTAGATCTCAAGCGACGACTTGGTGCGTATAAGAGATTTCATGGATTCGATCCAGAATGCTAATAAAACGCGCTTTTGATTATAGCAATGCAACGAACCGCTGCCCAGAAACCGCGCCATGTTGCAGTAAGCTTATTCTCATCGAAACTATCTGTGTATGCTTTTTTTTTCATCTTCCTTTTTACTTTTTGTTAGGTGAATACGGTTACTGTGGTACAGATAATGTTCGTCGTACCATTTGTTTTTTGTATAACAATGCGGCAAAATACTCAGTGAAGTTATCTATAGTTCTGCCTAGGGGGATGCAACCCGTTGCATTCACATACGGCCAAATCCTGCAAGCCAATGCCAAACTGTCTAGATGAGACGGTGCGCAGTCGGTGCATGCATTTCTACTGGATTGTCTCCTGATGTCCCCATTTTTAGCATCCATTTACGGACTTGAGTGGGATAACAAAAAATTATAATGGGGACCCTTCTACAACCAGTAACTTTTTTCTAATGTACCTCAGTCTAATTCATATCAACTTGGACTTTAGGTTGGACAGTCGATAGTGGCGATGTCATGAGCACAAATTCGTCTGGCGGAGAGCTTGTGCTGACCCTCTCAGAAGCGAATATGGGTACTCGGGTATCATCAGTTCGTTATATCTTCTATGGAACTATCACAGTAAAAGGTGAGCATCGATTCCGTAGACCAATAATCGTTAGCTGAGCAATGTCATCTCTCTTTTCTTAGCAAAAACAGGTCGTTGGAATGGGGTAGTCTCTGCGTTCATTACCATGAGCGGCATAAAAGATGAGATCGATTGGGAATTCCCTGGTAATAACACAGACCAAGCCCAAACCAACTTTTTCTGGCAGGGCTTCTTCCGTAAGTACACATATCTATATTATTGATCGGGCATTTATTCTAGTAAAAAATTCAGCTGTTGGGAGTAGCAATGGGAACATACAAAAAGGCCTCTTGGATACTTACTCCAACTACCATGATTACACCGTGAGTCGCATTCTGGCTAATGAAGTAAACCTTGTATACTCAAGCACTTTTCATTCCGCAGATTAACTGGCAACCTGACCGGCTGGAGTTCATAATTGATGGTCAAATTGTGCGCACCGTCTATCGTGCTGACACCAAGGACGCGAGTGGTGTTTATCAATATCCGTCTACTCCGTCCCGAATTCAACTCTCGTATGCACATACACATTCATGATACTATGACTTGGCGGAAATACTTATACGTATGACATTATAGCCTTTGGCCTGCTGGAATTCCCTCAAGTCACCCTGGAACTATTCAGTGGGCAGGAGGTATGTGACGCTGATTGAGCCAATTCAACGTGCTCAATAATCCACAAGGCATGATCAACTGGCAAGATCCAGACTACGTCGCTGCCGGCGGCCACTTTTATCTCACCATCGACTCCGTCACAATCAAATGTGCTGATTCCTCGAACCGCAAAGAAGATGTCTCGGGATATACCTATGATTCTGACGCTTCATCAAAAAGCCCTACTGTAAACCTTGTCACCGGGTCTACGATGCTCGATAGTTCTGCATCCTCGCTAAGCTTCAAAAGTCACCTCTATGGTTTGGTAGCCATTCTAGTTTGTTTAATGTTTTCAATGCGGTTACTATGAAGCGCGACTGGCAACTTTGCCCTCGATACCCAGCATCCGCTCGCTTTGCGGCTAACGCCGGGTCCCACGTCGTGAGCTTCAACGCAGTGGTGTTCTTCGGAGTTGAATCTAGGACGGACAAAGGGAATGGAGAACATTGGGGGTATCACTACGTGCACGTATATCACCTATATAACGGTATATAAATTAATGATGGTTTGTTTATACTACTATGTGTCTAGAAACGTATGTAGGATTGTAGGATTGGATATTGTATAATGATAAATGGAGAGTTGAATCATGGTGGCATTCCGATTTGTGAGGAATCCACCAACACCCCCTCCTCGTCTAGACTCTTGTCAGTCTCATCAAACTCCTCTAGCAGTTCCTGTGTCTCATGCATAATTGCATCCATTGCGTCTTTTTGTGTCCACATCGTAGTGAATGCTTCTATATCTACATCTATCTCCGAGCCTGGCGGTATAGGAAGCAGTGCGTCATACCCCATATGATTTTGCACCTTGCGGATCCGCATGTATGTGGCGCGTGTTAGCGCCAAGGATTTTATTTTTGTCGTCGTTGCCATACCATCCAAGCCTTTTCCACCGCGATTCGGGGAAAGCGCACGGCCAAACGCGGAGATGGCAGAGATCGGCCCAAGGTGGACAATCTTGGGACCTTGCGTCTCGTGTGGAGAGGAAATGACGTTGTAGCCAGGTTGCCGTCCGATTTCAAGAGAAGAGAGGGATGTATCCTGAGCCAAAGTCTGAGCAGCGCTAAGGTGCGGGGAGGAGCCGGGAGAATGAGGCGACGGCACTCCCGAGATCCGCCGCCTCGGTTTTGAGAAAATAGACGAAGAGATACGACGGTCGCGAGGGTCGCCGGGGCTGTGAATATGATGTTGATATCTAAGATTACGGTCAAGCTCGACGAGTTTTTCGAAAACAAAAAGCTTCAGTTGGACCATCAAGGGATTCCGATACACGCAAAGTAGTTCGAGGATGGACCACAGAGAGTAATCGATGATTCGGGGCCGGGAGAAAGAAGATGCCTGCATAGATGTCACGAAGTTTGCTGAAATCGAGGAAGAAAATGGGTCAAGTTGACTACTCGTTCTGGGAGAGAGCGTTGGGGAGGGAAGCGGCGACATCTCACGAACATTACTTGCGAAATTTGCACTACCATCTGCCAACACGCTCTTCAGAAAGCTTCCCAACCTGGACCAGATGCCAGGGATACGTGAGGAGAGTTCAGGCTCAGCGCGAACTATGATAGCTTTGATGATCTGTAATGCAATAAGGAATGCTGGCAACAAAGAGTGCTGTTTATCGTGAGATCGTGAGCGCTCAAAGGGCTGACGAGTTCTACATGCTGACATTGCGAACGACATTAGACGAACCCACGCATTCCCAAGGGCGTTCCGATGCCATGTTTCGGTTCGGGCGCTGTTTTGTTCAATAGCTGCCTCTGTCTTGAGAGTCATGACGAGGGGTAGTACTACTCCAGCTAGATATTGATAAGAAGGTGTTCGTCTTTCTACCTCAGTTATGACGTTGGTACCACGGAGTAAGACGGACTGGGCAACGAGGGCGACAATGTTGGGACGACTTGGAAATGACAATAGCACATCTGCAGTAGCGGCTGTTTCACAAGATGTCAATGCAGGAGCGCATATGTGTGTTACAACAGCCTGAGAAAAGCTCGGCTCGTTGGAATAGAAGGAGTTAGCTGCAAGTTCCGCAATGACAGATATAAGGTTTGAAAAATCCACAACTGCGGCATAGTTGCTGAGTAAAGGGGAAAGATGTTGAAAAAATGTTACAACAATCTTGTAGCTCGGTGGACTTTCACGAAGGAAAGAATTACGGGTGAAGTTTGATAAGAAAATGGAAATGCCGTTATCAGTGTCCGCCGGCACTTCTTTCAGCATTGTCTTGATCATTTCAATTATGCGGAGCACAACAAGCTGTGGGAGCTGACCGCCTACGCTTGTAAAGGCAGTGACCAACAGAAGATAGTCTAGCCGCATGGATGTGATGTTGCTACTGGACCGTGACTTCTCCAACAGCCTATTCTCGAGCAAGGGGTCTGACACTGGCGGTTCAGTAGTCTCGTTAGAAGTTGCGTCGTGGGGCTTGGGTTTGGCAGAGATCCTTGTGAGGACAAGCCCTAAAGCACCGATGCCCTCTTGCAGGACTGCTCTCGCATTCGATGATGCATGATACAAATGTGGGGCTAAGATTCGTAAGAGACGTAAGAACTGCTCAGCTCGGACGATTGAGGGATCGTGAGCAATGACGGTGAGGAAGAGGCGAACAAAGTCGTCCATCCCAAGTCGTGTTGATACATATTCTTCAGGTAAATCAATTTTGATGTGGTTCATCCCTTTGGACTCGGTTCGTCGGATGAGAGATAAGAATGTTTGAGGTTTCTCCTCCGCCGTACTAACGATAAGCGCTTCTCGTTCAAGGAGTTTGTTCGCATTGTGTATACCCGCTGCATCTGGCGTGGAAGGAAGAACCCCCTTGCGTAAAGCGAAGAAAAGGCTGTAAAGACTCTTTCCCAGTATGTCAACATGGATGTCCGGCAAAGAGGCGATATGAGCCAGAATATCCAATGTTTGGAAGACAAAGGCTTCTTGGTGCAATGCGTAAAAGCGATTCACTGCATACTCGATGGCCAGTTTGATACTCGAATTTGATTGAGATTCTGCATAAATTTTCAAGACTGCAGGCATGAAAAGGGCATAACCACCACCCATCGTAAATAGCCGCCGAAACCGAGTACTGGCAGCCATGAGCGCTGAATCGAAGTAAGTAGAGTTGGATAGCGTACGACATAAGTACTAACCAATCATAATCTGGCTGACGATACCAATATCATCGCCATGTTTCAGAAGAATGCGGTTGAGACCTTCTATGAGGACAGCCAATTCATTACGATCACTTAAATGCCGCGACATGGAACGGAAGATCTGGGCAACAAGCAGAATGTGGCTCCGTGCAAGCATCAACGACAATCCTACAAGGCTAGGATTACCCTCGTCTCGCTGTCGCTGGGATGGAATGAAGTCCGACAGTTCTAAATTGGGTATTTCGAACGAGGTCGTTGACGGAAGCTCCAGGCGCGACATGCTCTTACGCACAAGTTGTACGTCATGGTGGTTCCGCTTTAATATCGTCAAGAAAAGCATATTCTGCGAAACACGGATAATGGTCATCGAAACCAGGTCGGAAGGTAAGCTATCGAACGGGTCACCCCAGGACCCGAGATGTTGAGGGAACATAGGACCTGCCGGAGCTGAGGACGAAAACCATAGAGATCCGGAGGGTATAAGGAAGGTTTCGATTTTCGCGCGCCGGATATCGCGGATGGATATGCCACTAACCTGATTTACTAGGCGCGCGAGAATGGGTACAGTATGTGCAAAATCTTCAAGCGCATCTACTTCTTCAGATTGCCGAGAGGCCCATTTCAAAAAGCCTGCTAGGTTGTTGAATACGAGTTGAGACATTGGGTAAGGCAAGGTTGCCTGAACATGAAGGAAGTCATTGATAGTGATTGTCGCGGACTGTATATCCTTCTGCTCGCCTGTAAAAAGGTCAAGCACTGGACGACTAATAAGCATAGGATCATTGCGCATCATGTCCACTATGGTATGCCGTGCAGTAGAAGAGATGGCGAGATTCGAATCGAAGACTAGTGATGCTAGGCGAGGAAAAATGGAAGTAAGGGAGGGAACAAAAACTGCTCTCCGTTTCGTGCCATATAGGGGTCCTCCAGTGCTTGAGTTGCGCCGTAACAGCCCTGTCTCTGGAAGTTTGTTTTCCGAAAAAGAGGCCAAGCTCAAAGGAGGTGGGGAAGAAGGGGAAGGAAGATCTGGGCCTAGATTGTCGAGGCGATCTATCTGTGACATAGCTAACAGTGATATCGGAACCTTGACCCATTCCCGATGCTGATCAACAGGTTGGCTGTCCTGGTCCCAGCCAATCTCTGCGAGGCGTTTTCTCAATTCGGATGGCAAACTGTTTCTCAACTCGTCCGTGTCATCTTCGCGTACATAGGAGCTCGAGCCAATGTCAGTGGCAACAAAAGCAAGGGGGCCCCGCGCAAGTTTGAAGGGGCGTCGAGCGCGGTCTGCATTGACCGGCTGTGATAAAATTTGGAATCTCCAGTTAAAGAGTATTCCAATTTTATGCATAGCATTTATTTTCGCATCATCATTAGAACTTGTTGCATAGACATTAGGATTTCAGAAAAGCATAACAAATATGTAACAAATTCGCACCTCTGGAGATCCATCTCAATTAGAGCTGTGAGATCCTTGGTCTTTTCGGCACACTGCATAATAAGAAAACACATCTGTACTGACTCAGGCACACAATAGGCTACTCATAAAAGGGAGGGGGCATACCGCAGAGGTAAGAGAGGAGTCATCATCGTTCTGAAGCTGATACCAAAGAAAGGGCCCAAGACGCTGATAGTCACCCGGAGTCAGTAAGGTCGACATGGTCACGAGAAGCTTCATCGTTTTTGCCATATACCCTTTCGAAAGGGACGTAATTAAGGCTCCCTTTTTGAGAAACATAGCCCCAAGGTCGACAGCGTTCTCTGGCGCATTGTCCTCCAGAGAATGAGATTTCTGTAAAGTTTTGGAGAGTAATACAGTGCTTCTCCGCTGTCATTACAACTAAGTAGTGCATGTAGATCCACGGAGATAACCAGGACTAACCATAGCTGCTGATCGTACGCCATCTTGTGCAGCAGCGTATAAACCTTGTATCTGACCAATGGCGCTCCGCTCCTGTACTTCTGCACTCTCCGCAACGTCATCATCTGTATTGGTGCCAATGTACCAGTCAATGATTCGACGAAGCCATGGGGCTCTATCGAGATAATATATACATAAGATATCCAGGGGAAAGTAGGTTCCTTCACGTACGGTTTTAGCGATCGGGTAAGTAATCTCATTTCGCGAAAAAGTACACAGAAAAGTAATCTTTGAGATGGAGCTATCCAGGTGGTGAGTTCCTGATGGTTTTGCGTCGTAAGAAGGAGAGTCAGGATATGAAGCCATCAAAATTCCTTACACGTGCTGCAAGGAGGATTCCAAGTCGCCCTTCCAGATCCAAGACAAACTTGACGGTATCGATGAGGGCAGAGTCAGAGTTCTTCATATACACTTGGTCAAATTGACTAGTGAGGTGAAAAGCGAATAGCACGCACAGAAGAATCTCTTTCGTGGCGAGCAGCCTGGATACACCCAATCAACTCTATCATAACAACCGCCTGGCCCAGCCTAGTTTTCATCCAGGCGTGACCTCCAGTCTCCAAAACATCAGTATTCTCTTTATTACCGCTATCACTCATCAACGCCACGGACACCATTTCCGCATCTCTGATCCAATAATCTGGGAGAAATTTTGAAACAATGACAATAACACAGAGATGGTTCACAATTGTGAATTCCTTGGACGCGGCAGCACAGAGAAATAAAGGCTTATAGAAGGCAACTGGGTATAGCCGGGCAATAGTATCAAGAAAGTTTGTGAGGGGGATGCAGGGATACGGAGGTGGCTCCTCCACCAACCTCTGTAGTTATAAATGACTTGCAGATCACATCAGAATGCAAAGGACTTACATCAAATAGGTTTGGCAGAAGAGTGATTACTAAATGATTTCTGACTCCATCGGAGAGTAGCTTGACCAAGGATGCCATTTTGAGTACAATGTTTGACCAGTTACCCCGGGATATCTACAACTTCAATAGTGAGCCATGAGTCAAGCGAATCATAGACCTATGCATACAAGTTCCTGGAGCGCTTTGTGAAAGCAAAGCTTCCAGGGTGACGATTCACGATGCCAACGATGTATAAGGGATAATCCCCATCGCACCGATTCCCTCGATTTGTCCATACATATTAACTCAAGGACAATATTAACGATGTGAGTTCTTGCGTCAGAATTCACAAGGTTGCCTAGCATTTCTATATCAGGTATGAGTCTGTCCTGGAGTAGCCGTGCCGCAGACTGGGCTCTGCTGAGGTATGCAGCTTGGTCGAGAGGTATAGATAGAAGCTTAAGAAGAGCGTGGCTAAGGCCATACAAGGTACGAGCGTGTATTGCTGATACGAGGGCAGTAAATTTTGTTTCGTGCGAGCTCTTGATCCAGAATTGCTGTCATTGCTTCGTGAGACACCTTTGTACATAATATGGTACCAAATTACCTCTACGACAGTCTCAAACAGCCATATTCGACTATCATTAGTGCAATCCTCCAGACACCGTGATAGGGCTTCCAGGGATAATGCCTCTCGGACCAAGTCTTTATCGTCTTCAGCGGAAAGAACTGCGTCGTACTCCTCTTGTAAAAATGATCCTTCCAATTCGCCACAACATCCAGCCCGCACTTTCGAGATGACATCCGTAAGTAGACTTAATTCTTCTTGAGCAGCTGCAGAATTTGACAGTGGACGTAGACTAGGCAGAAGAGAGAATAGACCCTGCACCAAAGTTAGAAAGCACTCCGGAGTTGTTATACTATAGTTTGTTTCCGCCGGAACTAGCAGACTCCACAATGTACTCAGAACTCGGGTCCTCGTAGTCGAGGGAGGAATAAAGGCTGCCTTGAAACACCATAAATAACGTTCCACGCCCATAGCCTGTGACATCGGTTATAAAACATCCATACGTAATGTATTTCGCGTACCTCATTTTGGGGAGGCCATGTCCGAGTGATTACATCGAAAGCTTCGATTGCTGACCATCGCTCCTCGTCTAATTGAGTGCCAAGTTCATAAGATAAGAAAGGGATCAAAAGTGTCGACATAATCAGAGGTTCCTGTGGTAGATTATCAAAGGGAAGCTTGCTATCTGCCAAAGGAGTCGCATGCTGTAGTAACGTCCGACATAATGGTCTTATAGATGAAGCTGAACCAGTATATGTCGTCGATAATGCCTGCACCGATTGAGGTCTACGTAATTCTAACTTCTTTTGAGGTTGGGTAGGGATATCTGCATTAGAATTTGATGTCGAGGTAAGTGACGCGCTGGACATGAATGCTAAATGTAAGGACGATCCAGTCATAGTTGTGTCGACCTTCATTTTAAGTGGTTCAGCGACTCTTACAGACCAGCAGATTTTTTCCAACTCTTGCGAGAATTTACGCGCTTCGTCAACTTCTCGTGCATGTTCAACTACCTGGCGAAACCCCAGGCGTGCTAACCGTGATGGCTTGGGAGTCTGGCTTCGAGTTGGAAAAGTCTGAGCTGCTCCAGTAGGTACCTGTGGCTGAGGGGTAGTTGGCCGATGTGGTATAGGAAGAACGTGTTGTCTTAGATGTTCCCATCGTGCTCTAGAGGGTGAGGGTAGCAATGAAGTGTCGGGAGCCGTTGGTTGGGTGAGTTTGAGAGGTATGGGCTTATGTTTCCGCTCTGGAGCTGGGCTCAAAACGCGATGTTGAGCATGCTCTTCACCTTTTGAGCTGGAAGTTCCAACCAGATCGATACCGGTCCAAGTCTCTTGTGGTGACTCTGGGACGGCTGCGGATGCCACCCCATGTAGGGCTTGGTTCGACGCTGATGCCTCCAACGTCAAGGGATGCGTAGGTGATAGATTGGACGCGGTGAGTGCCCGACTATTTGAGAAGCGATCGAAAGACAGGACATTTGGTGGACGTTTCTTGCCACTGCCCGGAGTCATGGGTATATGCAGGGGTAACTTCGCTGGGTCATTACCAGGATATTTGAATCGAACGCTTTAGGCAAACACAAGGCCAAATTTAGACCAAAAACTCATTGTCTCGCAACAAAATCGTTCAGTGTGCTAATTAGCTCAGTCGGTCAAATGTCCCAGCGATTCACTAGGTTCTCAGATTTTAATATAAAATTGTGCTCACAACAGCACTATCAAATCCAAGCACATCATTATTGTTACTACCAGATGTGTCAGAGCAAGTAGCTATGAAATTTGGCGTCGAGATATGGGGGAAGTGAGGCTGCAT
>JABCKK010008023.1:0-22711 GCA_018221785.1 Calocybe gangraenosa
AGGGATTAGGGAGGGAGGTGAGAGCGGAGGGGCAGGGAAAAGTGAGGGGTGGGGGGGGGGCTAGGGGGGGGGGGGGGGGGGGGGGGGGGGGGGTGGGGGGGGCTTGCTCAAAGAGTGGCGCAAAGGGTTTGTTTAGAATATCTACACTATTCAATAGTCCTTGGCTCTAGACATAGCAGCACCTCAGCTATCCGGCTTATTCCATTCCGTTATGACTACTGCTTTGAGCTTGGCGCAGCAGCCTTGAACTTTTAGGGAGCGCGTGTTGCAGCATCTTTAGCCCTTATTTCGCAACGCCACATTTAAAGTGTTATATCTTATGATCTTCTTTGGAGCATAGGAGTGTATGTATACTTTAACTGCTTGGCTTTTTTATGCATCCAACACTCTCTTGTTGATATTCACGTTGATTTACTTTGGCGGTAAACGCACTGTTGCAAAATTTCTATGGGTAAATCCTATTCTTATGGGAAAAGAAACATTGCTACCTGTCATCAGTCGTGATTCCGACAGCAAATTCTCCTTTTACTGCATAAGTGCCAAGAATGAAACTCATGTTTGGGTTGTTTAACGACTAAAATGCTTTGAAGACTGGCCAAAGTGTCATTTAGCAACATAACTCACAGGTACTTCACAAGGATATCCCGAATACCCTCTGGGACGAGTTTCGCCTTTGCGTTTCGGCTTGGATAAAAGGTCTTTTAGATTACCGCATGTTTTGGTCTCGGTTAATGAAGGTGTAACTTGGAGGACAAGTTGCCAGAGTAGTTTTGCTGCCAGATGACCCTTGTCTTGGGGACTACCACATCAAGTGATGTCGACAAAAGAGATAGAACAAACACCGGGAGAAGATTTGAACAATTTTTTGCCACAGCAGTAGCAGAGGTTGAGGTTGGTAGACAAGATATAGATGAAATAGATGGGCAATGAACAAGTGTGCGTAACAACGGGTTGACCAAGACCAGCTCGATAGAGATAAAATACGTACTCCTCAACTCTTATAAGCGGCTCATTTTGCTATTTATGGCTGTCAATTTATCCCCGTTAGCGATAGTGAATTTATAATCGCAAGGGTCGCAACGAGTAATAAAGGCTCTTGGAGCATGGAATTGGAATATGTAATAAAGCGTCAAGCATCAAGCATAAATTAACAGTGCCTCTTTTAGACCACCATGCCATGATGCTTATTGATGGCCTCAGTTCGATAAAACCATCAAATAACATATCCTCGGAGGGTTGTGATGGTTGAAACTGCTCATCAAAATCCCACCATCTTTTTAGTAGCACTTTCAAATCCTTGAGAGCTGTGGAACCTAGATGTTGATAAATTTCCCTCCTCTGGAATTCGGGATGGGAGGAATCGAGTGACAACATATGATATAGCATCAACATACTTTGGCCTCCAAAATTCAACTCGTACATAGACTACCTGGATAAATAATGTGATGTGTGATGGGCAATATCTTGCAGTTACAAGTGTAAGAGCTACAATTTGAAGTTACATAGCCGGGGCAACACTAAGAACAAAGGATTGCCACAAATATTTTATGGAGCATTTACACGAACCCGCAACAAATTGATGTCAACATATCACCCAAGCATGACGCAAAAGCACTGAATGTCTTAGGATGCGTCTGGGTTTGAGTCCTGTGCTTTTTGTGAGTCCTTTTGTTTCTTTTTCTGTAGCATATTTAGCCATTATTTCAGAACTCCGAATTTAGACTACAAGATCTTACCTTGAGATTGCTCCCCCGGCCACGATGCGTATGCATCAATCTGCCGGCTCTTTCTTCGCTCATTACGACTGAATGGACATTGACTTGGATCTCTTTTGCCAGGAAATACCTCACTGCAAACCCTCTTGGCTCGTTCCTCATTTTAATGAGATCTGGATACCGCGCTCTATCGTCGGTCTGTATTCCAACGGCATATTTTCCAGTAGCTTCAGGATTCCTGGACGAGCTCACACGCGAGCTAAGAAGGAATTTCGTGTCTCCATCCTGTAATGGCTAAAAATTGTTTCAAGATTGGCCAAAATGTCGCTTAGCAAATAACTCACATCCACGGTGCATTCATGTCGCGCAAGCAATGCTTTACCGTATCCGCGTGCATCGGCTTCTGATAAACGTATAAAATGCTGTCGACCAGGGGCTTTAGGCTGCTGGGGTGTATTACCAGAGGGTGGCGGTGATCTTGGGACTACTATACCCAATGATGTCGAGACAAGAAACAGGAAGAACACTGCAAGAAGGTTCGAACAACTATTTGTCATAGTAGCGGTGGTTGAGGTTGGTCAATGAGTATAGATGAAATAGACAGGCGGGATGGAAAAGCAAAATATCTGGGCAAGTGTGTGTAACAACGGGGTGACTAAGACCAGCTCAGTAGAGATAAAATACGTTTTCCTCGGCCCTTTTAAGCCTTTCAGTCTGCCGTTGATGGCCATAATTCATCCCCGTTGAAGGGTACTAGCAATAACGAACTTATTTGCGTCTTGACAAGCGAGGGTAAAAAGACGCTAGAAGCCGTTATCTAATGGAGCGTTGATTTGGAATAGTAAGCGTTATCAAACATCGATCAACGATCATCATGGGAGCTATGCAGTCAATATTATATATGTAGCCAGGGTGGCAGGGATTGCCGCAAAGACTTTGATTGGAGCATTTGTAGTAACCCTACATAGACCTGTAACAAATTAGAGTCACTGAGGTTTGACATATCCCAGCATATTCTCTGGGGGGGCTGCCCCAAGCATGACGCAGCAGCACCTGAGCCACACTTGAACTCTCCAAGGAGCGCCCTCGGTTTTACGGGTTTGTTCTGTTCTTTAGCAATTTAGCCATTATTTCAGACATCCAAATTTAGACTGTAATATCTTACCTGTCATGTTTGAATATGTCTTCATCAACTGCTTGACATTTCTTTGTCTTCATCCTGACGGTGTGGATATTCAATTCGATGTCTTCTTACCCCACTGCGAAGTTATGAACTTCATCCTTGTTATATATGAGATCTAGATACGGCCTGGCATTGTCGGTCTCTATTCCGACGGCATATATTTTCCTTTAAAGACTCCACCAAAAGCATTGGATCTGCTTTGTTTAGCGCTAAGAAGATAATTTCGGTCCGCCCACTAGGAAGCATTTAAGACTGGCCAAAATGTAGCCAAACAACTCACAGGCGCTCTACATTCATGTCCTGCAAACACTGGTCTGCCTTTGATGCCGTCTGTGAGATCTACATAATGAGTTTGACGAGGGGCTTCGAGTTTCCAGACTATTTCACTGCTGAGTGACACCTGTCTTGTCTTAGGAGTATTGTACCAGTGATGTCGACAAGAGAAATAGGAAAATATATGTCATAGCGGTAGTGGAGGCTAAGGGCAAGGTTAGAACGGTTTATGTTTCGGTAAGTGATGATTTGATGGGCTGCTTCAAACATTAAATGATACACGAGGGTTCTAGTGCTTGCTGTTCTTGTATAAACCCCGTCGTCTTGTAGCAGACTCCTAAAGAGCTGCGAAATCTGGATGGGAGAAATCCGGACACCGGGCAACACTAGAGCATTGCTGTGTTTCTCTGCGACCTCCAGAATTCAAATCATGAGGTGCCGGGGCAAATAACATGTGTGCAATTGATGATCTGGCAAGAGGTACGAGAATTCGCGAGGTTGATGTGTACATAGCCCGTGGTGCTGGATAGCTTCACGTTAGCCAACATCTAGTTGCACTAGAAAGGACGATGATGCATATGAAGCTTTTGATAAGTTTTCATACCTGAATACTTACATGATGGAAAGGAATTTGTTTGCATCTTTATTACGTGTGCTCAAGACGTTGGAAGAAGTAACAACGCAAACCGACCTGCCCACCTGTTCAAATCGAAACGTCGCGAGCGCACACTTTCCAAGCAAGTTCATCGCGTTTGGTGCCCTGGCCATTTTCTCTACGTCATGTGTTGATGAAATGCTGATGAGGTTTGGTGAGCGTGGCGTTGCTCAATTTAGCATGAGCTATGCAGAATATGTAATGGCACAGGCAGGCTGATAGAAAACAAATGCTTTCTTTCTGAGATGGTCGTATACCAAAAAGGAAGAGAGCAATCAGACTATGTGGTGAGAGACAAAAGAAAATTATAGTGGAGGGAGAATTGCTGATATGACAGTAAGAGTAAATAGTTGCGATTAGAATGGGAATATAAGGGATTACGTGATATGCTTTACAATGCACACACTCGGACTCGGACAAGTCATGTCATGTCGCAATAACTTTATCGATATTTGTTAATGAACACTACAATTGCTTTAGTTGGTACAAGACGTTCTCGATACTATTTCAGGAACGGCAATGGATAGGCATGGAGGTTTGGTAGACATTATGCAAATGTTTTCTTGAGGAGGGTCTAACAGGCAATTGTAAGTAGGATAGGTGGCGGATATTATGGGGATAAACTCACCTCTAGGCCTAGAGGGTTGGCACCTACCAATTCATCGACCTTATTTCCATCCTTAAATAACATGAACGTAGGCATCTGTTTAGAGATTATCAGAGATTATTATTCCACGACAAGTGTTCCAAATAACTCGCCGCCCGAATGCCAACCTCTTGAGAGATGACTAACTCCTCATCTACATCAACTTTGTAAAATTCGACCGAGCTAAATTGCTCCAAATTGGATAACTTCTCGAGGACTGGGGAGATAGCCTTGCATGGGCCGCACCATGTCGCCCAAAAGTCGATGACAACATACTTTCCGCTGTTGATCTGGAAGAGAAGAGTGATGATCGATAAGGCTTCGAATCTAATGTGACCGGCGGGAATGGAACGTACAACTTTTGTGAACTTTTCAGGTCCGCTGAGTACTTCGACAGGCATGTTCGATGTTGTGGTTGGTGTGAGTGGGGCTGATGGGTTGGGAGTAGTGAATCAGTGAATCAGTGAGATGGCTTTTATACGGAAGAGTGGACCTTCGGGCAGCTTGGTGAGCGCGTCACGTGTGTATGACATGACGTGCTTGACTGCTCCGAATGCGCGCCTTTTACAGCGTCAAGTAGGTACTATCACTGGTTGGGAGTTTCAAAAATTTTCAAACTCTTTTTTTTTAAAATACGTTCCACTTGTCCGCAGCCTCTATAATTTACAGGACATAAATGGGAACATGTATTCTACAGGCTCGTAAAATAAAAAGTAGAAAAACAAGTAAGGGGCTTCCTGCGGAGAGAACCCAGTGAAGGAAACCGTTGGGAGTTTCAAAAAATGTCACAGATGTCACACAAACAATCAGTGCAAAAGTCTGCGTGATAGTCCAAAAGCGAACTTTCAACTGTCACGCCAATTACCCAATCTAGCGCCTTTTGTCACACTCATGGGCATGAGGCTGCAATAACAGGAGATCAATCATTTTGCTGCTGTATATATGATTAATACATATGTGTTCAGATTACTGGAAGGTCTCATAAGCTATCGCTGTCAAATAAGTGTGCTAGGCCTAAATTACAACAGATTTCAGAAATTTCCACCAAAGATTGGCCTCTTAATATCGCTGTGTAGCTTGGATTACTATTTCTTTTTGAGACTCATAATACCTACACATGCCAAATCTTTTGGTAATTAATGTTGGGAACAAGAGTAAGTATTTGCGTTACAAACTGCTTTTTGAAACTCCCAACCGTTTTTGAAACCCTTAACACGTAGGTGCCATGATACAGTCGTAATCTGTATATGTAAGCTCAGAGTCAACAAAGATAAATTTATTCTATTATGTGTATCACGTGCTGAAGGAATAATTTCTTCGGCGTTTTCACCAACAATAAATTCAATTCTACCCTTGTCGCTCCGTCATGCATTTAATGTACACCGTCGATGAAGCTGGAAACAGAATATATACCCTTAAAGTGAGTATAGCCCTTCTCTCTTTCGATGTCAGATATCTTATACTGTGGCCTATTCAGAAAGTCAACGAAAAAGGGAGAATCACTAAATCGGCACACCCTGGTATTGTCCCTCTCTGTCAGTGCTCAAACTTTGTTGATCATTTCTTCTTCTCTCCAGCCCGCTTCTCACCTGATGACAAGTTCTCCAGACATCGTGTTACCATAAAAAAACGCCATAATGTGCTCCTGACTCAGCTTCCGAGTAAACCTATGTAATCCGGGGAATGATGGCGCTATGCAGGGCTTATTATTAAACGATCTTGTACAGCAGTTTCCGTCGCACGCAGCAGCAGTGCAACAAAAGAAAAAAAAAAACAGAAAAGAAAAGTCAAGATCACATCGTCTGATCTTTTTTGTTTTGGAATCAGTCGTGATACTCATCACTTCGGCCTGATCATAACGTGTGCGTAGGCTTTCACTCTCCCGACATGTTTACAGGCGGGACCCGCTGGCTGAATCTCACTTTTCGTGACCTTGTCGCCAAGTAATGAGCGGCGCTTACTACCCTGGCCCTCTAGCGACATATCATGTGATCATATCCCATATGAAAGTTGTTGAGTAAGAATCAAGCCGAGGAGAATTTTCTTTATCATCATCGGGACAGTTTCATGTGGTTAATTCCCTTGATCCCCGTCTCCCACCAAGATGCAGGAGAAGACCAACGAGGTCCTCGTCTCTCCTGCTCCCGATACTAAAATTTCTCCGATTTATCACTATACAGAAGAGCAGTCCGAAAAAATAAAAGCGCTTAGAGAAGTGAGTTCATTAGTTCTAAATCTTTCACTTCTCACGGCCTTGAATCGGAATAGTACGCAGAAAGCCTCCTGCTCCCCCCGACAGACCCATACTACTTATGGGAAGTTCGATGGCTCCGCAAACCGGACACAATGACGCGCTACAGCCGCGCCTCGAAGTGGAATCTAGCCGACGCCCAAAAGCGCATTAAAGCTACCTTGGAATGGAGACGTGAGTACAAGCCGGACCTCATACCCCCAGAGGAGGTCCGTATCGAGAGTGAGACAGGAAAAATGTGCGCCGTCTCCATCCATAAACGATGCACACTGAGCGACATTTCTGTATGTGCAGTATCATCAACGGGTTTGACAGGGATGGGAGACCGATCATATATATGCGGCCGGGACGCGAGAATACAGAGACGAGTCCGAGGCAGCTGCGTCATCTTGTGTGGTGTTTGTGCGTTCTAGCTTTAGGCTCGAGGCGGTTATTGGACTGACCGGTGTCGATGATGATAGAGAGCGCGCCAAGGACTTGATGCCTCCTGGCCAAGAATCACTTGTAATAATTGTGGACTACAAGTCAACGACACTCCGGACTAATCCTTCCATCTCAGTAGCGAGGAAGGCAAGGCAACTCCGGGATGCATGTCCCCAGTGTCATATCTGACCTTCGAATTATTAACAGGTTCTCCATATATTGCAGCAGCACTACGTAGAGACACTTGGGAGAGCCCTGGTAGTCAACCTCCCTGTTCTTCTAAGCTTCTTTTACAAAGGTATCTCACCGTTCTTGGATCCAGTCACACGGGACAAGGTAGGGATTCATGTCTTTGACACGTTGGGCGGGACGTTTCCTCAACCTTGTCATAGATGCGTTTCAATCCCGATTTGCACGAACTAATTCCGCCCTCACAATTGGATGCCGATTTTGGTGGTGAACATCATTATGAGTTTGAGCCAAAGAGTTATTGGGATCAAATTGTGACGTGAGTGTCCTTGCTTGGGCGATCGTGTTTCCACCAGGTTTTCTGAGCACGAGGGCCTCTTCCAGCGCTTGTGGTATTGCTTCAGACGGTACACGAACGCAAAAATCAGACGAGGAGCTTGCACACAACGTAGGAGAGACTGCTACTCCGTACGTAGATGTTTCGGCCTTTCCTTCGTGTACACTTGATTTACGTTTCTGGCAATCTAGTATCACCAGCAATGCCTATCCGACTTCCACAACGTCTTTCGAATATACGCTCGAGGAAAAAATCGACGATATCTCTTTAGCTAATGCGGTTGACCATGTTGCACACATTCGGAGAGAGGATTCTATCTGTGTGACTGCGTCTTGACGTTTCTTTGTGCTCTGTGAAATGCGGGCTCGTGTAATATGTAAAGAAAGTCTTCCGTCCCGATTTTTGGGTGCCCTTAGATCAGTTAGTCTTAATATTATATGTACCATTATCACTTACACTTGTTTATCACTTGGTTTATCACTTGACTGTAAAGTAGACCTCTGCTGTCTCAGCAATATAAACGTCCGCATAACATGGCCCGTTCAATGCATCTGAGACGACCACTTCATACGACAAGTCAAACAACATTTCCGGAAGCTCATACTCAAGGATCGCAAGGCGCAACAGGTATAAAAAGATTCACTACTATTGACATGGGAGACCCGAGGACCTTGAAGTGGTCCATTGGATCGTCGTAGGGGGTTCTCGGCAGGACAAGTGTACGAAAGTCGCAAAATATGGAGGTATCATGTGTGAGTATGCAGGGATACAGTGATTAGATGTTCGTTCGTATGTCCGGAGAGGTATTGGATATAATTATGCTTGTGTGTTTGAAAATAGGAAGGAGGGATATATGGAAAAAGGAGTCTAATATATGAATCTTCTCCAGTATTTTCTTCGTTCGATTGCGTTATATTTGGAGAACAGAAAGGAAAAGGATGAGAAAAAGAACAAAAAAAAAGAGCGCATTGGCAAAGCGTGACACAGGAAATAAGGCGGAACGAGCCAAGGAGAGAGGAAGGGGGGGGGGGGGGGGGGGGGGGGAAGGGGGTAAAAGGAGAAAAAAAAAAAAGCAAAAAAGGGAAAAAAAGGGGGAGGGGGGAAAGGGGAGAAAGAGAAGAGAGGGGGAAAGGGGGGGGGGGGGGGGGGGGGGGGGGGGGGGGGGGGAGAAGGGGATATAAGAGAGAAAAAAGAAAAGGCAAACGAGTGTTTCATGGTTTGTCAAGCACCACCAGGCTTCCAACTAGATGGAGGTGGTGTCTTCCGTACTCCACGGCCAGGGCTCGCAGGCTGGCTTGTCGTCCTTGCCCTAGGTGCAGAAGAACCCCCCTTTGCTGGTGACCCGCTAGCGTGTTGTGGTATGGGGGGCACAGGAGGGAAGTAGCCCGAATCTCGTTGCCCGCGCCCATGCTGACCTACACCCATCTTGTTGAGTCGATTATTCGACGACGACGACGGCCCAAATGATTCTCCATAACTGCTCTTCGACGAGCCCCACTGGCCACCGCCTCTCCCACCGCCACCTCCATACTCGCTACGTGAGCCACTAACGCCACCATACATCGATCTCGCCGAAGCAGGGAATATGACAGATCCCGCGCTTGACCACCCAGACCCAGGAGTTTGCATACCCATACCCACACCCACACCCATGCCCATGCCCATATTCATATTCATATTCATCATAGGACTCATCCCATACGGCGACCCAACAATCGATGGACTAGTCCCTCCATACACACTTCCGCCACTACCAAACCCTCCGATCGTCGATCCGCGCTCCCACTCATCACCCGCGGCAGCCATCGCTTGTTGCGCCACTGCCATCTGATAAGCCTGTTTCGCATACATCATAGCCTGCTGATGTGCTGCCATAAAGTTAGGATCCGCGCTGCCTTGCGGCATAAATTGAGCAGGCGACAGCATGGCGGGGTTTGATCCCATCATGCTCATATTCCAACCTGGAGCAGCAGCTGCAGCAGCTGGCCCGTACCCCATGGGAATTCCACCAACAGCACCTCCTCCCATCGCCATAAGTGGGTTGATCGTGGACATACGCGCACCACCGCTAACGAGCGTCTGATTAATGGGCAAATCTTCGTCGTCGTCATCATCCATGACAGGTCCGCGCCCATTGATGACATTTCCAAGCTGTTCGTCGCACGCAAACCCCCCGGTTTAACATCATATGCCAAAACTAAGAGAAAAAAAAAGCACGACTGACCTCGATAGCAGCTTTAGCTTCACTTCTTCTCCTCTCCTTCCTCCTTTCTTCCCGATCGACAATCTTCTCCTCTTCCTTCCCTCCTTTACCCTTGCCAGCCTCCTCCTCAAAACTCACACTCCGGCGCTTGGTATGTCTTCCTGTAACCGTGAGCCCACTCACCCCACCACTCCACCCCCCTTCTCTATTTCCAACGCCAACCTCACTTCCATCCTTAGGCGTAAAAGGTGCCCGTCCACTACTCGAGTCGCCCGTAGAACTCGCAGGACTCTCCCGACGCACAGCAGCAAACGGCCGGCTCGGAACAACTGCTACAACGCTTGTCCCTTTGGCGCCACCAGCAGACCCTGACACTGACGAAGCCGTAGATGCAGCCGTAGATGTAGATGCAGATGTCGATGTCGACGTGGGATTCGGAAGGAGAGTGCTGCTCCGTTGTCGAGGAGCAACGAGCACAGACGACGTTGAACCACCAGGAGACATCTTACCGGAATTCAAGATCCCCCCTGGGCGCGTAGCTTTTGTAGGTCCGGTACCACTGCTCCCCACCACAGAAATTGAAGACGAGTTCACAAGTGTAACGCTCCTCTGCCTTCCACCTGTCCCCTGGTTCATCAAAATCGTCGAAGCCACACTCGTTCTATCTCCTCCCCCGGCCTCTTCTCTATCCGCATGCCCGCTCGCACCCAATGCAGGCCGTTTCAGAGGCGGACGAGAGGTAACGCTGAATGCAGGCGGCGGCGCACGCTCCTTGATCGGTATAGGTGCAATCCGATCGGGCTCAGGCCCCTTCCCAACGTCCTTCTCCTTCTCATCATCATTAACCTTAGCTTTGACCTTAACCTTGACCTTGCTGAACCCATCCTCACTGTCGCTGCCCTCCTCAGATTCCTCAGACTCAGCTTCTGATTCGGACTCTGAATCGCCCGTACGATGGATTAGGTGTATGTTCGCGCCAAGTAAGGACGCAAGGTCTTCTTCAGGGGGAGTGATCCTCTTGGAAACAGTGGGGGGTTGCGGAGCTGGAGGGGATCTTGCTACCTTGGTTTGTGCAGGAGCAGGGATGGGAGCAGGCGATGTCGTCGTCGTCGTCTTCGCAATAGCAGTTCCCTTATCACTTCCACTCGCAACCACAGACCCCGACCCAGATGCCGTACCCGAGCTCGAGCCTGGGCTTGTCGTCATAGGCAAACTCCCAGAACGAAGCTGCACAACCCTTGTCAACCTCTCTCCCAAAATATCCCTTTTACCTCCGCCATCCTGTCCTTCACCAGGACTCGTTTCCCTTCTCATAGGTGCTCCCCCAGTCGACCTCAGCGCTTGCTGTACGGGTTTCCTCTCGCTCTCCTTCGCCGGCAGACGATGCGCCTCCCTTATCGGGCTCGACGGCGGACTGACAAACTTCGTTGGAGGACTCACGCTCGTCGGTACAGGCCCATCACCAGCACCACCAGTTACCCTCCCAAGCCCTCCCGTAGGCGAAGTCGGCCTCCGGACAGGATTGCCGCTACTATTGCCCATCATCGTTCTCCCAATTAACGTCGTCGCTCCACCAGTGAACCCGTCTGTGCTGTTTCCTTTGGCAGGTATAGGTCGTCCGTTCGTTAATTCGTTGATGTCAATCAGGGGCTTGGGGAGCATAGTTGCTGAGCGGAGGGAAGAGTGAGACGTAGAGGAGAGGCCACTACCTGGACGTCGTGGAGGTACGAGCGTGGCGAGCGGTGCATCGTCAGAATCAGTTGAGTCAGAGTCAGACGCAATAGCGGCGGCAGCTGGACGTCGGGTGTGTGTAGAAGATGATCCAGCCGTAGATGGCGCGGGGGGAGTAGGAGCAGGTACCGAGTGAGCAGAAAGAGCGCGGGAATGACGTTTTCCATTGGCATTGGTGACTGGATGTAATTAAAAAAAAAAAAAGAAAGTTGTATTAGCGTGTGCTCGCGCAGAAATAGACAAGAAATAGTAATGAGACGTACGTGGAACAGCATTAGCAGCAGTAACAACACTTGCTCTCTTTGCTGCAGCACTTGGTGTCAGCGCACTCGTCGACGCGCTCGCACGGGGTCTTTGACCATTGTTGTTGAACCCAAGACTCGACTGTGAACGGGATTGATCACTGTTCATCTTCTCCGCTTCTTTCGGTTGACCGGGATACTGCGACATGAGTATGTGACCCGAATGAGACCTCGGGCCAGGGGTAAAATCTCTTCTAGCCGTAAAGGTCGAGCCATGTCCAACCTCGGACTTGGTTGCCCGACCTTTGAATGTCATAGCCGGTTCCGTTTGAGATCGTTTCGTCAAGGTACGTCTACGTCTAACATTTTCCAGGCCTCCACCTCTCGGACCCATGTTGCGGCCCAAATCGACATCGTCTTCCTCCTCCTCATCTTCCTCGTCTTGATCATCATCGTCCTCCTCAGACTCGTCCGAATCCGAATCCGACGCATACGCAAGGACGGAAGATCGTTTGTTCCGAGTGTGGCGACCCTCTTTCTGCGGAACGGCAGGTGCGGATGATGCGTGCGATTGACCTGGGCGAGTGGCAGTTGCGGATAGGGGCCCCGGGCTTGGGGCACGGTTTGAGGGGACAGGTGAGCCGGCAGTACTGCGGCGTGCTTGGGCTTCCCTGAAAGCGGCGACCGATATCCGTTGAGACGGGTCTGACGTTGTGCTCGTGCCCCTAGGGCGTGGGATCGCCGGGGGGAGAGAAGAATTGGAGGCGTTGGGAGATGGTCCGACGTGCCGGAATGATTTGAGATTGAAAGAGTTTGGGTTTATGCTGGTTTCTGTGGGAGTTGGAGAGATTGGCGAGAGCTGAGGGGGGCTCGTGCTAATTTTTGGGATGCGGGTGGTGGGTTGGGGAGATGTAGGAGTAGACTTTGACCATGGAAAGAAGCCTGGCTTTTTGGGAGGGACGGGTGGAGGTGCATTAGATGATGTAGTAGATATAGTGAGAGAAAGGGGAGATGTAGTATCATTCGGCAAGGAGCGCGTTGATAGGGCACCGCTGGGATCGCCGTAGGCAGCGAATATGGCAGACTTTGAAGGTGGAGGACGCAGCCTGCGTGACTCTGGATCAACATCAGACGCTGCTGTACTGGAGCTGTTCCTGGGCGAGGAGAGGTAAGTTGGGCGTGGTGGTGGAGTACCAAAAGCTGAGTGAGAGTCTTGGGAGACGGTGTAGGCAGTGGTGGCTACGGAAATAGCAGAGGCAGAAGCTGGAGTTTTCTTTCGAGAGAATGGCAGCCTTAGTTTGCTAGAAGAAGTTGCGATACTTGGATATACGCTGGTATGATCTCTTCTAGCAGAATCAGGGTGGAGAGAGCTCTTGCCGTTCGGACTCGAAGGCGAGGATCTGTCAGGAGTGATGTACTCTGCTGTTGGAGACGACATCGCCGAGTCTGTTTCATGGCCATTTGAACGCGATTTGGACTTGTTCTTTCTGCCAAAGAAACCGGCCAGCGAAGGCATGCGGAGGAGGACAGGGTGAGTTTAGACCGTGGGTGTATGTTGTGCAAAGCGATAGCTGGAGAGCCCACTATCACTGCTGTTGTTGACGATGTCGTTACCGTCGTCGTTGTCGTCGTTGTTTGTGGACAAGCGAGAACGAAGATGAAGAGCGAACAAAGTTTTTGTTGCTGACAGGGCCCAACTATGGCTTAGTACCTGGACAAGCCTTCTTCTATACACGTGTTGCTCCCTTTGCTCCCTTCTGGTCCCAGGCACCCAATTTATTCACTGCATATACTCAGATATCTTGTACTAGTACTGCTCAACCATCTAGAGCTCTATTGCGCCGTAACCACGTATTATGGCGACAAACCAGCAGCAGAGAAAATAAAATAAAATAAAAAAAGATCACAAGTGCCTACTTAACCCCGTATAGCCTATACATCCACTGACATCACTAGCGGCCTGCCGTACGCGATCCGACTTGGTCTTGGCAGTCAAGTATGTATGCCCATGCCATTCTATAAATGAAAAGATAAACTCATAGCCACACTTGACAGAACGTTGTACCAGTGGGGATTAACCTGGCTCTATACAGTTTCTGACTCTTTTTTGAGAACCGGAGCTCATCGTCACCGTCGCCACTCACCACAAGGTTTCACTGTAGCCAGATGCAATGCCTCTTCGGCATGGAGGAGAGGAGAAGAAGAGAGAGGGGGTGGAGTAAGCAGGGTGATCCACAGCTAATCAACGATCTGATCCCCTGTACAGTGTGTATGCATACAAGCAACAAAGAATTCCAAGGCTCCTGTCGTTCGTGCGAGTAACAGCGCTCCTTTTTTTTTTTTTTGGACCGCTCTTCGCCCCCTTTCCCCCCCTCCCCTTCAGCGAAGTCTCACATCAAGATCAAAAAATCAAAGATAGAAGCTGTACAACTCATACAGCTTAGAAGCACACCAACGCCGGGGGCAAAAACAAAAGACTTCACTGACTTTTGATTGGATTCCTGGAAGGCTTGATGATCGCAACAAAAGTACGTGAACGTCGGTACTCATGTAAGGGGGCGATTCTAGACAAATATAGTACAAAGTCTAGACCCGATATACATTTCTCCAGGTGAAGAAAATCAATAATTGAAATGTAAGAAAAGCATTGTATTATTCAAGACACGCTTGTTTTATTCTTTTAAAGTACGTAAGTGCACGCAGTGTAAAGGAAAAAGGGGGAGGGGAGAGTTCGTCGACTAAGAGGTTCGTAAACAAGAACGATGGGCGTGGGGGCCAGAGAATGACTTCACCAGATGTTGATGGGGGGGGATGGGGTCAAAGTGGTATATATCCAGGAAGGGGTAAGAAGATATACTAGTCCAGATCTTTGATAATAAACTAAAACGAGAGGAAGGTTCAAGGACAAGAAGAAAAAAAAGACCACATATTACAAAAGAGATTGAAGCGTCTCTACAGTGGGCGGCGGAGGGAGATGGGAGGTGGCCAGATGAAAATAAAAAAGGCACCAAAGGGAGGGATGGAGGGAAGAAAAAGACAAGTCCATGTTTTGTCGTTCAAGTTGAGGGGATATAAAAAAGAAAAAAGATAAGAAACGATTGCAGAGAGGGGTTGGCGAGCATAGCGAGCGAGAGAGAGAGAGAGAGAGAGAAGAATTATGAGTGTCTAGCGTGTGTGTGTGTAATGGTGGTGTGTCTGTGTATATATATGCATCATCTGAATTCTCCCTTGTTTTCCTTTCCTTTCCTTTCCTTTCCTTCCAGTTCCTTTCTTCCAGTTTTTCACCCCCCCCATCTAAGAGAATCCCGCACTCCCATTCCACCCAGACTGTGGAGGCGCCGCCCCAGGCGGTAACGAAAACGCCTGCGAATTCCTCGAATACCTATTCGTATTCGTCTGCACCGGCGGCACCTGAGATGTCGGCCTCCTCACTCCAGGTCTAGACACCCTCCGTACACCCTCAGGCCCAGGTACCGGTCCAGCATCCGTAAGCCGTACACCACGACCATACGACATCCTGTTGGCATTCTGCTGCTGCTGCCCACTGAAATTCGTCGCATTACTCTCTTCGTGATAGTCCGGACTGTACGGTTGGTTCGGATCATCGTAAGAGGTAGGTGAGGTAGCCATGAGAGGTCGGAAGGGGTTGGTTGGGTCAGGAGACGTGGATTGTCGACTCAGACTCGTCGAAACCCTAGGTAATTGTTCAGCCGGAGATGAAGGCGAATCATAACCGGGATTGACAAACCGTTGACCCGCAGTTGTACTAGTGGACTCAAATGATCCCCCCGACTCGTGATCTACTGAATGAGGGCTAGGGATAAGCCTTGCATGGGATGCAGAACCAGTATCGGAGGCATAAGCCTCATCGCTAGTGCGGGTCATTGACGTGGGGACGGAAGAAGTAGAAGACATCATCGCCGAACGATTCACCGAAAGTGGAGCGGGAAGCATGAGTAAAGTATCGTGTCGTTGTCTTGGAGCATTCAGAGTATTGGTATCAACAGTGCTTGTGTCGTTAGAAACAGGATGTGTGCTGTCCGAAGCTGACGCAGTAGAGTAACGGTTGCTCTCAGCCCTAATGAAAAACAGTCAGATAGAATGAAAAAAGTTCAGCAAGAAAAACATACTTCTTCTCATAGTAAGCCGAGTCCCTCGATTGCGTCCCAGTCTTCCACCTCCGATCCCTCTCAAACTCCGCCCACTTCTTCATAACAATATGCGTCGAATCAAATTCACCTTCCTTGTCCCCCGTATCCGCCTTATCCAAACCCTCAACCTTCCTCGTCTGACCCCATGAAAAGTCATCAAAGTGCCAAAACGCATATGCAGGGAGGACACCGTTCCATATGGGGATCGAAAAGAGATAGATCAACATCCAGCCGACGTAGGCGATCTTGCGCGAGGTGACGACGATGAGGAGACCAGGTAGACCAAGCACTAACGCGAGGAGGATGAGCGGGATCGTATTGTTCGACCCTCCAGGGATGATGGATGACACGATCAAATACAACGTGAAAGCGATAGCGGCAGGAAGGACAAGTGTACCCGCAAGTTCCATACCGACGACGAACTGCATCGAGAAACAGAAAGTGCCGCAAAGATCGCGCACAAGGACAAGTTCCGCCAAATTATGAATAGTCGAGTTGATCCATCGTCGACGCTGTGAAAGTAAAACCCGGAAAGTATCTGGAACGACAGTCTTGCAAACGGCCTGAGGGCAGAACATATTCTTGCGCTTTGGGAAGGTCTTGAGCATGAGCGTAGTAAGGTAACGATCCTCGCCAAGTAGTAAAAGATTTTTCTTGTGTAGGGTGTCAACGACGTTTTCCGAATAATGTTCAACGACATCAGGGTTAGCAAGGATAGGAACCCAATAACCCGTATCGCCTTTGGGAGCTTTGACGCGGTACATGCTGAAGCATCCAGGCAGACAAGTAACACCACCGAACATAGACTCAAAGGCCTTCGTCAGGTGATGTGAGATGTAGTATTCAAACACTGGAAAGATCATAGTTCAACAAAAAAGGCAGAACAACCCCAAAGGAGAAAGAGAACGCACCCTGCATCATAGTCACAAACGTCTCCGCTTTATTCGCAATCTTCGTCTCCCCACAAAGTCCCATAATCTCCTCATCATGCACCATACAGCTAACCATCCTCGTCATAGAATCAGGAAAGACCTTCGTGTCCGCGTCCACACATAAAATCAACTCATACCGATCCGGACTCACACCCGTCACTCTCCAAATCGCATTAAAGAACTCGTACTCAAACGTCGTCATCCGTTCATCAAACATCACCTTTTGCAAAAACGCCATCAACACAATTTGACTATCGCGTTTACCACGATTACCAGGTTTAGGGTCGGTCGCTTCGAGGGGATTGCCACATTTCGCGACCAATACCATAGGAACACGTTGTTGTTTCGAGCGCTCGACAGTGGCGTCGTCATAATCATAAAAGCCCGCGTATACCTTTGCCATGTTGTGTCTCTTGTGTCCATCTGCAATGGCAACGTAGGAATGAGGTTCAACTTCGTGTGAGGGCAGAATCAATTCCTTCATCATCCCCAAACAAATTTCCGGCGTCGTTAAATTGTTTCCTGCACCTTTAACCATCCCATCTGCTATGACAAGGATAAGTTTATGACTGTTGGGATAGTCTGTCGTCGCAAGCGAGTCAAGAGTCGTCCGTAGGCCTTCAATTGATTCTGAATACGCCGTTACAAGGCACATGGTGTGTGCGAGGGGGAAATTGAAAGGTTCGTAGTCAGGCGGGGGTTGCGGTACAACATTATTCAACGGGAAGGGACAAGGCGTCTCCGGAAGTGACATTGTGCTGCGCGAATGACGGTATCCAGGAGAATCAGGTGGCGTTCCCTTAGACCCAAGCTTCCCATTACTAGAGTACACCGTCGATCGCTTCCAAGTCGTAGAAGACGAGTCCAATGGACCATACGCTGTCGTTGGACGCTGACCAGTCTTAAGAAGGATATTGTCTGACGGTGTGAAACGAGAATGGTTGGGAAGGAACGTTTTTCGATTGCCCTTCTGTCTGAGACCGTTCTTCCCAACATTCGGGCGATAATCGCTAGGTGCAGGGCGGTAAATGTCGCTTGACCAGTTTTCAATCTCCGCGGATCTTTGCATACGCTGCTCGTAGGTTTCTCTAGAGAAACCACCAAGTTTCCAGGAAAAGAACCATGCAAACATGACAGCCATCACGAAACGGATTGCAACGACACCGATAATGAAAATGAGGGAAAGGTAGAGGACAACTTCGGAGGCGACGCAACCAATGCTGTTCGTATCAATGAAACCAATCGTGACAATGTCCTGCAGACAGTGCCCAATGTTTTGTTCACCCGTGCGAGTAAGTAACATGGTAAGATCTTTCCCTTGGTATGTTGCGTTCCCATTTTTCATCAAATCAAAGATGGGAGGGTATTTGACCATTGCCCCGCTAAGCCACTTGAGTAGATTGAGATCAAGCACATTACTATCGGCATCAAGTCAAGTTGTGAACACCAAAAACATTGAACGTGACATACGACTCGTAAACAGCCAAGTTACGCTTCGGGTTATGTACGTCATCCCAGGTGTAGTAGACTTGCCCTTGCGGTGTGAGCGTACTAAACTGGCTCTTGGCTTTGGAGCTTGTATGACACTGGACATTCCCATCATATCCGGTAATATTGGGCCCTTGGTTACCGGTCTGGCTGAAAACGTTGCATGGGAAGTACCAGTCTAGGAAGCTTCCTGACCCAGTGATGCTCGAACTCGAAGCCTTACTAATCAGCCCGAGGCAATTTTGATTGACCTTCTGAAATAAAAAAGAGGCATCGTTGCCAGCTAGGCCCCAATTAAGATCAAGGACGGGGTTCGTGTCGCCATTAAAAACAGTGTTCGTCTTTGGGTGCTTGAATTTTGAAAAATCATAATCGTAGCCGTGGATGACGACTGAGCTATTGCCAATGAAGCCATCACCAACAGCGCCGCCGTGGAATCGATTAGGTGGGGTCCCACAGACGCTCTCAGTGAATCCAAAGGTCAAAAACCCGACGCCAGCCATGAGAATTAGGATAAGGCTGATTAAACCCATCTTTTCTCGCCACGCACGTTGCTGCTCGGGTGTATGGAGACCTAACACGGAAAATGTCAGAAGACATGATCAAGCCATGCGTTGTAAGACATACCACAGGCCCTCATAAATGCGGAAGGGATCAGGCAGGTGACAATGAGACAGTAGGTCATCCAAGGTCCTCCTGGTCCAGGGCCTGTGTAGCATCCGCGCTTCTTTTTGACGATAGGAACTGCGCCTGGTATAGGTGTCGAGCCTGATGCGCGCTTTCGACGAAGCGTTGCAGTACGTTTGAACAATGCCAAACCAGACTCGTGTTGATCTTGCTCCCGGCCCAAGAGCGACCTGCCTCGTCTCAGTGTCTCTCGTTGAGGATAGTTTCCGGTTGCTTATGTGTGAGAAAGTTGAGTGATTGGGAAAGGATAACTTTTGCAAAGAATAAAACATACTTGAAGGCATAACGCCTAATCGTTGACCTTCATCCTCCAGCTGGGCTACATGTGTTCGATAGTGCCATTGGCGATGGCCTGGTTCAATTTTTTCCCTGTCAGGCCTCACGAGGCTCTTCTTGCGGCCTACTCTAGAGTCGAAATAATCCGAGCTTTCCAAGTCTGCGTTGGGAGGGAGATGTGTTTGGTAAGCTGCTCGTTGTCTTGAAGAATCCAGGGGGCCATGGCGGTCACCACGCTCGATGTTCTGAAAGGACACGTTGCCTCTTGAGCCGTCATTTGGAAGAAAGACAGAAGGTCGATTAGGGGCGGCGGTGTTGTATGAGGGTGCTGGCGATCTGGACTGTTGTGGTTGCTGGCTCAAGGGTCTCGCAGCGCGGGGCGGACGTTGGTCGCCCATGTTTAAAGGGCGTTTGGTGATAGTCGAGCTAGCGTGATGGGTTTATGGTGATGTCGGATGGCTGAGGGGGATGGGATGGGCGGCCAAAGCCAGATACGAGGAGGAGGAAGGGACTGATGAGCCGGTAGGACACAAGGAACGGAGAGTAAAACTAAAATGAGGCAAGAACAAGTCCGTGACCGTCGAGACGCCGGACTTGCCCGTTTCGGTAATTCTTCGCCGTTCGTCCCTAAAAAAGATGAGAGATATATGGCCGCGTCCTTTGTTGTAAGTATAGTATGTACTCAGCTAATAAGTAACTAAAAATTAAAACACCCAATTTCGTCCCTATCAACCAACTCAACCTAACGTAACGTAACTAACTGACGCACTACCGACGTAACTCGCTCCAAATACTCACATATCACACTTATCCCCGAAATCTCACCGCCTTCTCCCAAAAATAGAGTAAAAAGTTTCATGTTGCTGCTGAAACTATCGTAGACGCGTAGTAAACCTTTCATGGTCTGCTACCTCAGCCTAACACCTCACCGGTCTCATTATCGGAACAATCCCGATAATGTCAGCGGCCCAAGTGCCTGTGCCATATGGCAAATGGTTTCAATTGACAGCGATAACAATTCATTTTGAAATGTTCTTGTCGAATCCGTTCGACTCCTTCATCTCTATATCACAATCTTTCTGCTCTCTTCCGAACGTACTCAGCCCCTTAGCTATAGATAGATTTTGATAGAGTACCCCACCCACCCTGACCCCGTACAGCCCATCAACAGCCAGCCTCCCGCCCAACTAGCGCATCACGAAGACAGAGCATTCATGATGAGTCCGTCATGCCATCTAGATGTTAAAGAACTCTTGTTACCTGTCAGCGAACCATACAAGATGCCAAGAGTATGAGTACGACTCGGCCTTTACATTACAACCCCTGTGGTACTTGTGATACCTGACAATAGGACCTCATGAGTCCCTCGAGCAATTAATCACCACTCGGCAGTTTGAACCAAATAGTCATGCCGAACGTGAATGGTTATTGGATCACCAGAAGATTTGAGTAACGGAACGCTCTACATTTCTAGACAAGATGAGGGTGTTGATTCCCAGGCATATCGTTATTTGACAAAGTGGGGGCGTTGACATGTGTGTTCGTGGTTAAGTAAGGTTCACATCTTCTGCTGGTAGGTTGTTGAGCACAAAACCTCTTCAATGGATAATTTGCAGTGTCTGTAGCGAATATCTTGTTTCTTTGTAAAATTGTGAACTCGATTATGATCTATTTGGTTTCACTATAAACCGCCTAACACGAGCTTACAACGTTCTCCAAAATTCAGGTAAACGGTCAACCCCACTGACCCCTCCCTCACCATGGCCGCTCCCAATCTATCCTCGTCTCCAATCACTCAAGTATCACAACATACGGTCCCTGCGCACAGTAACTTGCAGCCCCAGCTTCTCACGAGGTTGTTCTTGGACCTTCGTGGCAGACGTTTCGAAGTCGACCGGGAAACGATCATGAACTTACCCGAATCTGTTCTCCTGTGTCTATTCCCTAACGGCTTGGTTCTTAGCCGTCAAAGCATTGCTCTTTCTGAAGGTGGTGAAAACGAGGAAGACGAAGAGGTTTATGGTGTTGATGTCAGTGTTGACATATTTCTATTGCGTATCTTTTTGACATGGAACCACATATAATGTTTTTCTTTATACTCCCCTAGTTCGACCCAGATTGTTTTCAATTCGTCTTGACCTTTTTCCGAACTGCGCAAGACACATTCTACGGCACGGCTACGGCTACAGGCTTGTTCGCTGCGCAGCAACATCTGCTAGACGGGCCTCAGAGCGACTTTGGACCGCCAGCATCACAAAACCCCCTACTTTCAAAGCAAGCTATCATCGTTCTCCGTGAAGAGCTCGAGTACTTTTCGATACCTCCCAAAGACGGCGATGCTGCAACGGACCAAAATGGTCTTGCCAACGATACACTGATCGACATAAAGCGACGTTCTGGGGACTACCTGATCGAGAAGCGGAATATCTTCACAGCACTACAACGGAATGTGAACAAGGAGAACAATGTGGCTGAACAACACCTGATAGACATGTTGTGCATGAGGTTCGTCCTTGTTTAAAAACAATCAAGTTAGTGTTTCCTAAACAGAAGGCTAAATATTAGTGGATTCGACCGTGATGATGAATGGGGCTTCCGGGCTCTAGAACCATCGCGGTGTTGTATATCCTCAATTGCACTAGTACTCCTTAAAACAGGGATTATGCACCATACTAATGAGGAGAAGCCCGTTGAAGTCGACTATCCCCAGATGGCGACAGCTCAAAAGCTACTATTATTTTGGAGGAAACCTGCTGTAAGCCGCTTCCTTGTCTGAAAGTAGACGATATTAGTTAATCTTCGTTTTGATAGCGGAAATGTTGGTGGGATGGGATCGATGTGGACCTACCAGCCAGTGGTGACACTCCTGCAAAGACAATAAAACTCTGGGCACGCCGCGTATGGACACTGGAACTAAGCCTGGTGTGTAACCCTCTGGTTCTTGTAACAATTACACCATTGTCCTGATATGTTTCAAGGTATGATGACAACGTCTCATCGTAACAACGTATCACGTTTGGATACCCTTGTGTTGCTGTTGTTCGCCAGTTGCCTACTCGAAAATCAAAGGGGCAACAGATAGATTCCTCTAAGCTGTCACTTTTTCCAGCTGGGGAATGATCATCCTTGGGTACTTTGCTGTCATTGGGATGATTTATGATTGTGTTTCGCTGTGTTAACGATTGTTACCACTTTATACCTTACAAGCTTACTTACCCCCCCCCCCCCCCCCCCCCCCCCCCCCCCCCCCCCCCCCCCCCCCCCCCCTCCCCCCTCCCTCCCCCCCCCCCCCCCCCCCCCTCCCCCCCCCCCCATCCCCCCTCCCCTAC
>JABCKK010008024.1:6123-21241 GCA_018221785.1 Calocybe gangraenosa
TTGAAGTTGAAGACGATTTATTTCTGCTTCGAGAGCAGCTGTAGATTGGCTTGACATGCTGGTGTTGGGGAGAAAGAGGAAGAGAATATCCAAGACACTTTATCATTTCAATGATACTTTATAGCAAAAACGATGACGTCGACGACAAGCAACTGCTAATAGGTGGCTGTGTAACCATTCACGTGACCGACGCGTTTTGAACAGCGGCCCCTGTCCATTGTCCAAGTCCTGCCAACTCAGTTTTTGGACGAGCGGCGAGAATCAATTATCGCGCCGTACACTGTCTAGGACACCTCGTGTAAAATACTGATGCCAGCATATGTTGATCCAAAGATACCCAAATCTATTGGCAACTGGTGGTTGGGACGCAATCTAGGCTCTGGCTACTCTGGTGCGCTGCCCCATGCTTGCAAATCCTCTCCAAAGGTCCCTGACGTCCTAATCTACTTCCTAGGCTCAATATTTGAAGCTAGTAACCTACATACTGGACAGGTTGTTGCTTTGAAGGTGCAGCGGGTGGACCACGAATGCCCCACTAATCGCTACGAACGTCATCTGTACCCCCTTCTTCAAGGCGGCCTCGGTATGCCTACTCTTTGGGCTTCTGGAGTCCAGGGAGAGTGGGATTACCTTGCGATTGATCTCCTTGGTGCGAGCCTCGATACATTGTACAAAATGTGGGGCGGCCCAGCGAATGCGCTTGACCTGGGAAGTGTGTGTTGTATAGCCATGCAGGTGGTGAGCCGATCTGTCTTGCCATCAGAAGCACATGTATTAGTGAACGTCTCTTAACGATGATTTGTTGTTCTGGGATACTTTTACGTCCATAGATTGCGCGATTGGAGCTGATGCACACACGTGGGGTGTTGCATCGTGACATTCAACTTGGAAACACGGTCGTCGGGATTCCTCCAAACGAAAAAACTCTCTACATGATCGATTTTGGTTTTTCAAAGCGATATATAGACCCTCATACTCGCCGTCACATTCCCAACTCAACACTCAAACGAGACTTTATTGGGAACTACTGGTTCAGGTAAGCCAAAATATCATGTTTTGTGTTGTTTCTGCCTCCGTGAACATGCTATAGTTCAGTGAATGTGCATTGCCGCGGAAAAGGTACATTTATACATGATTCAATTGTGATTCTACAGCTGATCCCTCCCATCCGCCTCAAGTACCCTCGCGGCGAGATGATTTAGAAGCCTCAGCGCTCATGTTTATTCACCTTCTCACCCCTCGTGGCCTTGTTTGGACACGAAACGGCGTCCCCAAAACTGATATAGCCCACACTCAGCTCAAACAACAGAAACGCAAAGCCAGCCCAGAATCCCTATGTCGAAATCTGCCAGTAGTATTTGAGGAATTTCTACGATATTGTCGGTCACTGAAGTTCGCTGACACACCTGATTATGCAAGATGGATTGAGGAATTCAGGGAGTTGAAAATAGAGGAGGGTTATGGAGCAAGTGATGCATTCATATGGCCGCCACCGCCGCCGAAGGTCGTTATACAGATTTTATTGTATTACGCGTTTGCCTTGACTGACTCACGTTTTTAGAAATCAAAGCTGCAGGTAACAGTGGGTACGCCGCGGCACCTAAAGGGACCCGGTCTTGTTTCGCCTGGCGCGGTGGAGGGAATCCTCAACGATCTGACGAATCTCAACCTTAACCAACCGGGAGAGCGGCAACAGGTTTTAGCTGGTCATCAAAAAGTGGAAGAAGCCGTTAAAAAAGCGCGAGCCGACCTCAGCGATGACTCAACGACTACAAAAAACCGAATCGAAATTGGTGATTCAGAGAAGGGTAGCACAGACGTTCCACCATTTATTGCGACGAAAGCGCATCAATTAGCACAGGTGACGAGGAACACCCCGAATGCAACGAATAATGCTGCGTTGAGCGAGTTGGTGCGGGAGTTTATGCGGGTTATGAAGTATGGTAATAGCTCTCGAACGTTAACCAAGGAAGGGTTCGCTTTTTTGGACGCGTTGTATAAACAATTGGCTGATCCTGACGTGTTTGTTGCGCCTCTGAGGTATGTGAACACAATTTGATATTCACATCTTTCAATCAAGGCGTACTGTAGGACATTACAGCAGAGGTCAAATACCGGGCAAGTCGAGGCTAAACAGCCTGCACATGTAAAGCTAGGTGTGGTCGCACGACTGAAGACTGGGGTGGGAAGAGCTCCCAACAACAGGGAGCTGGCAGAGATGGTCGCAGACTTTGGCAAAGTCACGAATAGAAGCACAGGGCGGAATATTACAAAGGTGCGTTGTTACGAGGATCTCCAAATGGAAACGACGGTTAACTAGAAACTGCTGCCTAGGATGGATTTGGGTTCCTAGAAGGGCTTGCAGACAGGCTTCTGGCCTTGCAATGAGCTATATGTACCATATTAGTGTTTTATGTACCATGATTTACCCCCCATAGACCGGACATTGTTGAAGGTGTTATCCTTTCCTTTGTTTGGAAGGCAGCCTCCTGCCCCAGCGGAAAAGCCGGCAACTGCCGCCCCCACTAATTTAGTCGAGTGACAGGTGGCCAGTTATAAACCGACTCGTCTGACCTTTTTTTTTTTTTCAACCCTTCACTGAGGCTAGTCATGTCGACCAAGGATTCCTCTGTGCACGTAGTCAAGCAGGGCACATTCGTTGTCCCAGACATCTCAGTCAAAGAACTGCTAGATGCAATTCCGTGCGTTTATTTTCATCTCTTATCGTTTTCTTCACCTGTTGATATTGTATCTATCCCAGTGCCCACTGCTTCAAGCGCTCCGCCATTCGCTCTGGAGCATATGTGTATGTTTTCTGTGTTTCTTGCCTGTTGCACAATCTTAGCAGGAGTTGATTTGGATTGCAGTGTCTGGGACCTCTTCGTTATTGGGGCCATCTACAAAACCTCTACCTTCCTCGACACTCTCATCGATCCTTCCATAATCTCACTTCCTCACCCCGCACTGTACCCATTTACGCGCTTGGCTCTTTGGTCTCTGTATGGTTTCTTGGTAGGGCTATTTGCCACTGGTCTTTGGGTTATCGCGCACGAGTGTGGTCATCAAGCTTTCTCCGACTCGAAAACGATAAATAACACCGTTGGTTGGATTCTACACTCTGGGTACGCTATACTTCCAATACCGGAAAAAAAAAAACACGTCGCACTGACATGTGTTTTTCTTACTTGATTGTTTATAATAGACTCGGTGTTCCCTATCATTCATGGCGCATCACACACGCAAAGCACCATGCCTCGACAGGGCATATGACTCAAGATCAGGTCTTCGTGCCCTCTACTCGCTCTGAGCTGGGCTTGCCTCCGTTCAATCCCAACCGCGAGGACCGGCTTGGCGCCCGCGTGACCGCGGAAGTCAAGAAGGAATTGTGGGAAGCTCTCGGCGACTCCCCCATCGGCGCTATTTTGGGTTCAGCTTCCTATCTTGTATGCGCTCGGATCTATTTTTAGTTTATAGCAGCAAATCTCACCATATGTTATACACAGCTTGGAGGCTGGCCTGCGTATCTCACCATGAACGCCTCTGGTCAAAAGTCATATCCCAAAGGCACAAATCGTACGTAGCCTTTCATAGCATATCTGGAATTTACCAAGCCAACAAAAAAATAGACTTCTCGCCCAGCTCAGCCATGTTCAAAGCCCATCATTTCGGTCAGGTCATCCTTTCAGATATTGGCATTTTCATTTGGCTTGCAATTGTCGGTTATTGCATCACTCAATTTGGTTTCGCCAATGTCTTCCGTCTTTACCTCCATCCTTACCTCTGGTAAGCCAGCCTACCGCGTAATGCTCGATTGATGAGCTGATAATATGTTTGGCTTGAAGGGTCAATCACTGGCTCGTCCTAATCACCTTCCTCCAACACACTGACCCCCTTCTCCCTCATTACCGTGCTCCCGAATTCACCTTTACACGTGGCGCTCTTGCCACACTTGATCGCAATCTCCTAGGCGACTGCGGAAGCATCATGGGTTGGCTCGGGGCACACGCTACAAACGGAATCTCGGAGACACATGTTCTCCACCATGTCTCCAGCAAGATTCCCCACTACAATGCATGGGAAGCAAGCGCAGCCTTGAGGAAGAAACTCGCCAAAAGGGGCATCAACCTCGATGGTGGGGCTGGTGGTTGGCGCGAGGTTTATCGGATTTTCAAAGAGTGCAAGGTCAGTTTATTGTCTCTCGTATCTCAAGGGCACGCAGCCTAACGGATAATTTCAGTTTGTCGAGGACGAAGGAAACATTGTCTTCTACAAAAACGCATATGGTCTTGCCAAGATGAGGCCTGTATTTACTTCGGACACCGCAAGCGACTCTGGCATTGAAATTGTTGATCATGAAAAGTAGCCTTTTGGTAATAGAGATAGTCATTGTTCAACGTTCATAGATGTGAATGATTTTATAGTTAATTCAGTACGGTTGTAGAAATTACCAACTGGCTATTTTGAGACTTTCTATGGCTCCACTAAGTCTACATTATATTTGGGCTCGAGTTATCTTACTTGTGCTACTTGTGACAATACCTTGAAACAACTCACGAGTCATTCGAAATAGGTTATATAGCTTCTCGGCTGTTAGAAAGCTCCATAGTATTCTCTATATACGAGAAGTCACATACTTCACTCAATGGGCGATTTTAGCTATTCAATTTGCCATGTTTTGCCGGATCTCCTCTTTCCAGAGCTCCGCAAAGTCTTCGATATCCCGTCCACTGCTAAGATTTAAAGCCTCAAAAGGCATCATGTTATGTTGATACGCTGGTGCGCTAGACGTAGCTGCTGGATGTGCCCGTGAGTCTATAACTCGGAACTCTGGAAGTCGGGGTGACGCCTGGTCTTGCTGGTTGGTATTTACATAGGAGCGACCCGCAAATATTCCCGCAAGTTCTTCATAGGTGAACAGAAGTGGGTCAGTACGGGGTGCATATGGATTGAAATCGAGGATATGTCCGCGTAGAAGGTCGCGCGTGAGCAGTAAGTCAAAAGTATCTGATTAGGGAAAGGGCTTGGATCAGCAAAAGAAAGTCGAAAGTGGCACAACAGTACAGTCTTGAATGGGCTCCCAGTATGGCGAAGTTTTGATATGCTTTTCCCAATATTCTTGCACAACAGATGCAATAGATTTATGTGTTGCGGGGTCATTCAAAAACTCATAATAGTTGTTATCGCGCTGGGAAATGCCTGTACATATAGTGAGGTTTAGGCGCAATAGAAAAGGAAGTAGTACCATACCCATAAGAACGCCTTGTCGGACAAAACAGCGTAGTTCTCGGCTGCGGTCGATAGGATACCACTTACGCAGAATTAGTTCGAGTTCATATGTAGATGAGTGACTAATCTGGCATCCTTCAAAAACTGTGTCTGTGCTTAAATCGTGTGTAATGAAATCGGAAGATTTGAGGAGCAGGTACACATCAGCCGGTGAAGTGCACTTGAGGGGCGACGAAGGAGGGAGAATCCAAGATGCGTCCTGAGGGTGGAAGGGGTTCGACACATCATAGTCCTGACGAGGAAAGCCAGACTGACTTTTGGGGAGGAGAAGTTGAGCTTAGGGAAAACAGCTCCGTATTCTTTGACACAAGATCTGATTTTAGCGTCAAGCTCGGGAAACGCGAAGGAGGGACAATGATCGTCCTGGTGCTCTACGTCGTCATTGTCATCATCCGTGAGCGAAGTCACTACAGGTCTGATGAGAGATTCGGGTTAAAGCCACGAACGATGAACTCATGTAGGTGTCACCAACACGTCTTCTGAGCCTTCAGGGACCTGAACGCCATCGGCATCGAGATAATCGCAAAATTGTTTTGGCAATGGGCGAATTATAGTTGATTTGATGCTGAGGTGAGAGAATTGCGGGTACCAAGAAGAAAACTGAAAAGAGAGGATGTATGAAGACGTTTGCGGTGGAAACAAGGATGAGGGCGTTGCTGAAGTCATTTAGAGCTGGTTTTTTTTATGGGAATGAGCGTGCAAATGTGGGCTAACAATAGTACGATAGGTTATAAATGTATAAACTTGGTAAATAAAACGGTCGACTGCAAGTCATTAATGGCCAATCTTGTGATTCCCTGCTACATACTCCTGGTGCCACCACTAATAACGCATTAGACGCATGCGCAGGCTGTTTGGAATATTTTGGACTCACTTCGACCATTCGTTTGACACCCTCCTCTACTCCTATCACAGGCTCATACTCCAATACGCGGCGGGCCTTCTCGATATTATACCATCGGTTTACACAACTATAGGATACTTTGAATCTCGTGAATGTAGGCTCTTTACCCATCAGCCAGGCGGCCCACTCTGCCCCGGTTGCAGCAAGTAAACCAATAGATTTTGAAAGTTTAGTATATTTGCGGGTTTGCCGTTTTCCCGGGAAGAATGCATCGAGTTGGTGCCAAACAGTTCTAGGGAAATCCCAGAAATAACATGGTTCGCCATTAGTAATGAAAAATGCCTGCCCAGCGACCTGAAGAGGCGAGATTTCGGGATGTTGCAGCTTTGTTATGTTGAGTGCATGCTCAGAGAATGCATCGTAACGGGTGCGGACGACGGGGCGTTCCGAAATCTGGTTGGGTTCATTGAAGGTTGCGAGAAGTTTTTCAGCGTTGTGAGGAGGTACAACATATGGACCAAGTGGACGTGCTTTACATGTTGGAACACGCTGGCTGCCGGTGGTAAGGGAAATGGAAGAAAGTGGATAGTTAACTAGGTCTTCTTCTGCTGCAGTAAGTGGTACGACATCAGAAGCTGTCGGGGGAAGCTTCTCCAAGGTACCAAGAGGAGGTGCAGGTGGGGGGGTGTCCAATTTGTCGGCAGCAATGACGTGGGCGTGGGCAACATTACCTACGTAAGTCCAGTCGAATAAATTTGTATTGTCACCAATTTGAAAATGTGTCTGATTGTTTTCGTATACTGCATAAAGACCTGCCATAACTTGACGATCCCCAGGACTATATTGATTGTGAGCAACCGCAAGCAACATGTCTGATAAATCATTCAACATACCCAAATATACCAGCTGGTCGAAGCGCGACAGTCAATAGACCGCCCTTGCCGTTAGCTTCGAGAACTAGAGCTTCAGCCTTTGCTTTTGAGTCATTGTAAGCGTCAAGCGGAACTTCAGGTATTGGCATGCGTTCATCAATGTCAATGAGGTCGCCCCCATTGAACACAACACCTGCGGAGCTAGTGTAAACAAGTTTACGGACTCCTGTTGCAACGGCGGCTGCAATGATCGTTCTTGTTCCATCTACGTTCACGCGAAAATACAGCGCTGGATTATTTAGTGTTGCAGGCGGGGATGCGGTATGAATTATACAAGTGGCGCCGCTCTGAAAATCTTGTCATTAATGATGATGTAGTTTACATAGTGTTTTAGACGAACTTTTCTGAGTGCGTCGACAACCTGGTCTTCGTTGGTAATATCGGCAGAGTAGAACGGAACATCATGATACCTTTGAACGATGTCCAGTGCCGAAACAGTGTCACCACGATCTAGGAGTTGTTGGATAATGTGTCTACCAAGAAAACCACTTCCACCAATGACGATATAAATGTCTTTTGACGGGGACATTGCTGGCAACAGATTATTGTACGCTCGGCGTAGAATAACCAGACTATATATGGGTGTTTTGGGAGGGAAAGCCGGAAAGGACAAGCCGTTAACGTGGTATCGAACGACTTATTTTCTAGCATTGCAGACGCGTCGCACGTGACGCGGAGCGCGTTCCACCCCTGCATGGTTGGCTTCAAGCGTTGTTAACAGCGACTATATTCGATATTCCAATGGATTTACCTAGGCCAAATCAAAGATATACGGATGATGAGAAGCAGCAACTGCTAATCAATCTCGATATCGAGGGTGAGCTCGTACATATAAATCATATGCGTTTTTCCTCTGAGCTTATCTGGCCTTGTACAAGTCGCACATCGCATCCGACAGTTTGAGTCATGGCTTGCGGATCGGCTAGAACATTACACCATGCACCAAGAGGGCCAGGTATTGCGAATACCTAAACAAGTTAGGGGCATGACTATGCGTGAGTTCGGTGACAAGTACAATGGTAACGTGCAAGCGGCACTCAGAGGATATCAGAAGGAGAAATACGAGGCAGCTGGGGGAGAGGGCTCGTTTGGGGAGTTGGACAAGGAGGCAAGAAAGAGAAAATGGGTGGAGAGTCAGGAAGAACTTGGTGAGACCAAAGGTGCGGAGCCCAAAGCTCCCAAGAACGGTCAGAAGGATCTATTCCTTTTGGACCACCTCTGATTTTCATTTATAATATGCAGCACGTCTCATGGAATTGGCTACCCCCAAAAAAGTTAGGACGCCTATCAAGCCTACTACTTCACAGCGTATACAGCCTTTAACAACTGGACTCAAAACTCCCAGTACCGTGTGTAACCAGTAGCTTTACTTAATTGGTGCTATTTACTGATTATCTTCATAGTCCCGCGCAATTGGGCGCGTTCCTCCATCCCCTAGTCCCCAAAAAGCACGACCTCCTTTCGGCAGTAACATGGGTTCTTCCACCTTTCATTCGCGCCAGCCAGTACGGCCGACATCACCAGGGAAGGCATCATCGAGTCGACAGCGTGTACCGTCAAGTTCCACTTTCAACCCTGACCTCCCCGCAAAAGCACCAAAATACCCCAACGGTGCTACTACTGCATTACGGTTTCCGAGAAGAGACGAGAGTATGCTTAGTGTAAACGGCTCACCGCTTGCCAATCCTTATGAATTTGGCATGGGCTGGCTGAAGGGCGTAGAAATGGCGGAAGCTAGCGCCAACGATGAGGACGATCGAGATGCTGGACGCATGAACACAGACGACTCTGCACAACCCCGGACGCACAAACGGACCAAGAGCAGTATTATGATTCGACGCGATCCATCAGTCGCTATTCCTCAGCACCTGGAGAGAGCTCTCCACTCGCGGACAAATTCACAAGCCAGCATGCAAACCGCCCCCTCTCAAAGGTCGTCTTCGATGCACTCAAGAGAAAATTCATTACAATATCAACCACATTCAAACCAGACCCCTCACATGCAGCACACACATCCTTCTCGTTTTCCACCATCACAAGCCCAGTCTATAGTCATAACTCCTAGGCCTCCACTGCCACCTACCCACTCATTTTCTGCGCTTGTTGCTATCCCAACTAAAGATGGCCGTCTGCTTGAGTTTGATCCCCTCGAGACCTCGCCCCGGGCATTGGATGCATTAGAAGGCATCACTGACAGTGCGAAAAAGCATGCACGGACGGAGATGTCGCGCCTAGTGCAAGCCACCATGGACAAATGGAAGATTGGTTAGTTCTTGATGCTATCAGTTCTTGCCTTTTCGCTTTTTTAACCGTTTCGTGTCTGGTCATTGTGCCATGTTCTTCGTTGCATCCACACACTATCGGATAATCGTACATCTCTCTCGGTCAGAAAATTGTATATGTACATGTTAGAAACTAGAACTAACTATTAATGAATCGAATCGCGCCTGTATTACTAACTATGTGGTTAAGATGCCAGGATTTTTACATGGGCTGCACGACATTGTTGACCACTGCGGTTACGAACTTTGACTATTAACGGGCGATTCGGGGAAGTTGCATTTGTACGAAGTCTAGGGAGGTCTTCAATCAGAAGGACTGGCGTACATAAATTATGCCCAGTCACCTTTCGCTCTGTTCTTTGAGTTCAAGAAACTTGACAAGGGACAACGCTCCAATACCAAAACCCTGGCCGCGTAAAAGGGAGAAGTGTCCGGTAGTAACATAACCAATAATTGAGGAATGTGGAGGAACTAGCTAGATCAATTCTCAGCGAAATGAACAGTCAATAGCTTTGTTAGATCGATAACCTACTGTCATCTCTTCAGGTGAGTCGGTATCGACATCGTTTTGACTGCGTAACGCCCGTTCCCACCGTTTTACTTCGCTATCGTCCATGGCGTAAACTATGGCTAGATCCTCGGGAGCCCCCCTCCTGCACATGGTGAGTTTTACCGACACCAGGGCACCCTTGATGAGAGCCTCGGTATTGATCGACGTATCTAGCCATTCATATCCTCGTTTCGCTCGCAAACGGTTGATTTCTTGCAAAAGTCCAGCCCCATGATTGAATAGCTTTGAAATATTCGAAATTACCAGGGATGCTTCGCTTCCTCGCAGGAGCCATATCTTAGGGCGGTCCTCAGTTTCTCCTGGACCATTGGTGGATGGCTCGGGCTCTCTTTGTGTGGTCACCATACCCTGCTGTTCACTCACCGCCTCATCCTCTTCCTCCTCTGAAGCCAGTCTCTTTGATGGCAGACCCAGAACTCCCTCCCAATCGGCTCTCCAGGGACTGCCTGTTCCTAGTTTCTCAAAATTGGGTCGCTTGGCTGGGGGCTTCCTGTCCCACCTTGCCTTTTCTTGTTGTTCTCTAGTCGATGAATATTCATCGTACACCGCCGACGACGGGAGATCGCGGGGGAAGTAAGCTGTTTCCGCTTCGAATGCTTGTGTTTGCCGCTCACGTTGCCCGCCTACCCGGGTGCCCGTGAAGGTTAGAGAATTGAAAAAGGCCATAGACCAGCCAGCAGGTATAATCAAGGTCCATCCATGGATTCCTGAAGCCGTAGAATCCGAATTCTCGAGAGATCGCTGGATGAGAAGCACGGGAATGCGATCATCTTGTCTCTCAGGTCTGAGGGGGGTGCCGGGGATCAACAACTATATATTTTTCAATCAACAGGGTAGTTTTTGCGTGGGCGTTAGCTACCTTTGATCGACGTTCATCCAAATCTTTCTTCTTGTACCGGGGTCGCATTAAACTTGTTCTGACAGTTTCATCCCAAATCTCACTCTGAGCCAGCTGAGTTGAGGGTAATATGGTGGTAGTCGGAAGGTGATCTGATTGCGGCAGCTGAGCTTTTGCATTTGTAGGAGGGAACCTACAAAAAGACCAGATGAAATGACTGCTTCAAAGTGTAGCAAACAACAGACCGTAGACGCGGATCAACTACTTTGAACCCAGCGATGGTACCACGGCTGAGCTCCCCAGAACTCTGTACATTAGCCAGACATGACCAGAACTATATTCCATCACATCAGTAAAAGATCGTTGCATTTCCAATACCCCCACCATCTTGAAATCTTCTCGTTCATCTTGCGGAACAGGGCTCAGAGCACCTCGTAGTATTTGGTTTGATTTGGGACCCATAATCTCGAAAACATTGACCTGGCCCTTCAGATCAGTGATATCCACTCCAAACCTTTTCCCCTCTATTTCACGCTCAGCAGCCTCAAGCGCCAGAGAGGCCGAAAGTTGAATCGATTTGAACACGCTCTCGAAGGCGGAGGGATGTGATCGCAGCCACACCACCCTGGTTGCTTCGGAATCAGATGGTAGGATCTGCGGTTGCGTTCTCTCCTGTGCCCCTACTTTTCGCTTGCGCATACGCTTCGGAACTGGTTTGTCACTAATAGCAAGTTCATTTTGGTCAGGTTCACCTCCACCTGAAGGTTTCGCTATTGACAATGAACCAGAGGAGGGTTTCCATATAACCGTGACAGGTGACAGTAAGCCAAAGGGATACATGCCGGGGTGGTAGATATACGTCTCTAGGGCGCGTGCTCCGGTGCAATACCTAAAATAATCCCATCATTTTTTGAAAGGGGGACTGTCAAGAAATAAGAAAGAACCTTTTGGATGCTGGACCTGCACCATGGGGGTCACAGCATGCATTCAAAATCTTCTTCAAAATGATTTCGGGCCCCTTGATTTCAATGAGGGACATATACGATGCGTCATGAAGGATGGAGCCGTGAATTGAAGCCCGGTGAGACGGCCGATAGGCTTTTTCAGTAGGTTGAATTGCCTGATGGGGCGTCAGAGTACATCGAACCTTAATACAGCAAGAGAATCACAAGTCTGTAGCCCCACATGTTTTCCATTTTCATCCTCTTTGCATGCCATATATGGGTCTCAAGCCAAAGCTTGTCTCCTATTGTATATACCCCAATTGTGAAAAATGCCAAGGCAAAAAGAGTCGTGTAACGCACTCTGTCGCTTCGCGAGTACCTCTGTTCGCTTGATGCGCTTAGTCTTCCCCAACTTCGCTACAGAGCGCCCCTTTTTGCTAACCGGATCCATCTGAGTTGACTCAGAGATCTGTCATATTCGTGTGTAACGATAGTATAGCTTACCTCTGCGCGTGCCTTTTCACGAAGCCTGAGAGGGACCCGCCGCACATCATGACTAGCTGCTCTACGACGCAGATGGCGAGGAAGTGCTTGCCACGCCCTTGATGTAGAGCTTGCACTAACATAGGGTCAGCGCGCAGCCTAAAAGCGGTTAGATAGCTATATACACCTGGCATTTGCCATTGCAGTATGCATTGCATTAATCTCAAAGGACCGTGCCTGTTACCGCAAGGGAGTGAGCGGTAAGTTGAAATCATGCAAGGAGGAAATACCTCTGCGAACTTTTCCACATCAATGGAACTGGGAAGAAGGTTCACATCTGACGTGGAGATATTAGTTTGTAGCATTTCCGCCATAAGTTCAAGGTAGATTTACTATCAGGTCTACTCGAAGAACCAGCCGGATTAGTGATGGAGGATGCGTCTGTTACCGACTGAACAACGATTGTTCGGGCGACATTCAGTTTTTGTTTCTTCTTCTCGCGACTTGTCGATTCTTCTCCATTTATCCCTTTGCGTTTGGGAGCCATGTTCGCAAATGCCAAGTTATGTTGTCGACCGCGTTGTGCCCTGGACTGACTGGTAAAATCGAGCACGTGATTTGAAGGTCATTCTCGGACTCGGAAGAACAACTCCTCTCGATGGCCTTCTTGCAACGTTTGTCCGCCGCCCGCACTCTACAGTACTCACAACGCCGCCTCCTTTCAAATGCACGAGTCTTGAAGAATGAGCACACTGCAAATCTTGGAACAATACCTGTGCAAAAAAGACCTATTGGGGGTTTCCGTGGCGGGTAAATTAGCTATCCCTGTCCCTATCGATGTAACACGCTGACATCTCCACTTCGATGGCAGGATTGTTGGTTTCCTGTTTGGGTTCTCCCTTGCATCTTCTTTTGCTGCATATCATCTATTAGAGGAATATCAGCAAGCCTCAGCCGCCCTTCAAGCTAGCGTCGAAACGTTACAATTGAGCACAGAGAAGGTACTAATCCTCCTTTTCCAAAATGAGCTCCACCAAGGTTCACGCCACGCCGTTACTTAGATCTCTGCACATGTAAGGCGCATAGAGGCCGTCGAAAAAGACCTCAAAGCTCTTGGACAGTCTTCCGCCTCAAAAGACGATATCTCTCGAGTGCGCGCAGAGTCAAAGAAGCTTCTTGACGGTTTACACGTCGGTCAGTATGATAGAAATTATCCCGTTTTATTCTTGAATAATCTCGTACTTATAGAATTCTTGGACCTGCGCTCACACGTATGGGGCATGCGTAAGTTGCAACACTCAAATCTCACACTCAAATCTCAGAAATCAATGATGTCGTATGGCAGAACAAGACCTCCAAGCTTTATCCAAAAAAACTTCGACATCCGTTCAAGTATAGCCCTTCACTTCCAAGATACCACCAGCGCTGGTCATTAATCACCCGTCCGTTTCCATGTGCCTGGGCTGCTGTAAAAATAACAGGCTAGAACTCGTGTATGACAGCATTGAAGATATTCAATTCATTATATAGACATGGCTGCGGGGCCCTCAGACCAACAGTGTACCACAACGCGTAGGGTCGTATATCAGGCGCTGAGTGAATATCTTCGTGAGTAGAAATCCCCTGGGTCGATTTGGCAAGGTTCCCAATACGGTCGCTATCAACCATTGTATATTTCGTCCAGGACCTCACGGTTCCGTTCTTAGCACAATTAATCCTATCAGACCCTCCCAATGCGCCCAGCACGTCATGTCCTGCTTCTTTCAAGTTTGCACAGATGGCCGTAATTACCAAGGCGGTAATAACAATTTGTATCGTTCCACCTCCTTTCTTGCACCTCCTTACTGGCCTATTTTTGGGACGTCTAGTCGCTGGACCAGACTTTTATTCAAGCTGAGACAGTACCCTATGATCGCTTCTTGACAGCCGCCCGTCGACGATGTTGAAATCTACAAAAGGGCCAAAAATACTGTCAGCCTTCCTCAACTACTTTCTGCTTCTACCTTACACCCAAACCTACTTTTGTTGACCGTTTAATCACGAACTCTTGCTGGTCACGATGTTCCATTGCCACCCAAATCAACTTCAATTTCGACCCCACTTTACGCTTCAACCTATATTTTGTCTCATCAAACTCCATGCCTTGATTTTCGTCCTCCTCATGACATTCTTGCCCACCCTGGATGCGATGTCCATACGCGCGAGTAACAATACGGTATGGCGCTCAGGGGACGCAATAGACAGGGATACTGGCATATCTCGAAGGACGGTGTACAATCCGATGATCTCTAGTCCTGGGGAACATACGGTCTGGTTCGTTGGTTCGATTGTCACTGTCACATGGTGAGCCTCCGTCGTCCTGCACCACCTGTGTTGTGCAGAACTAAGTTACCTTCATAGGGACACCCACGATATGCCGAAAGACATAACAAACGATAAGGGCAAGGTAGTTCTTGGGCACATTAATCCAGGCAGCACCAACGAAAACCTTGACCTCGGTGAGTCTTCATTCTCTCCTTACCAACTGGCCCCTATTGATCCTAATCTGAACCTCGCAGACCGCCCCTTAGCTGCCAACTTCGACATACGTAACGGGGAAGTGACATTCAAAGTCCCATCCGTCCCTCCAAGATCCAACTATATAATCGTTTGTGAGATTACCCCCTTGTAACTTTTTCTTGGCCCTTTCTGATTATAAGCTCTTCGTAAGTATTTGGCGATTCCGGTAATCGTAGCCCAACATTTAGAATCTCACAGCCTTGAGTGTATGTACACGCCTGATGTAATCCTCGTAGATTTGAACGCAGGGCTCAGAATGGAAATGTTTGTTTGACGGGTGTGATTGTAACAAGTCGTGACCGTTTCTAACATGACCCATAGTTCTCTTTCCCACTTACCTTTTCCTTCTTCCTTCAGACTGCTGTCATGGAAGTAGAAC
>JABCKK010008025.1:0-17802 GCA_018221785.1 Calocybe gangraenosa
TTTCCGCAGAGTACCAAGCCACGATAAGACGGAACAATACAGCTGCACAAAAGCGCTTGTAGAACCTCTCGAGCGACATATTTGACAAAGGGGCTAATAAGGTACTGATTCGTCAAAAGCTAACAGGTGGAAAGCGCGCCATCTGCAATACCAATTGAGATAGCGCACTCTGGATATGTTGATATGTTGATAGCACACACGGAACCTAACATTATAGCCGTCACTCAGCTGGCATGAAAGTTTAAAGGCGAAACCACTTCATTCACACAAACACAGCTCTCTTGACAAACATTCCGAATGGCAGGGTCGCTGCCCGGTGGCCCCACCACCGATCTTTGAATCAGATCGGGAGTGTTCACAGGAATGCGGCTCCGTCAAGTACCACGCGATAAACATTGGAGTCGTGCAGCATCAAACTTTTTTTTGGTAAGGGGTGTAAGGGGTTCTAAATTTGATTTTGAGTAGCCGAGTCTTATGCGGATGATTTGCGTAATCCGATTGTTGACTGTTGAACAAATCCGGCAAGACTAATATCGTGAACACGACTCCATGGGGCGAAAGATTCAACGCGGATGCAAAGATTTTTTTCGGCTCGCATAAGCTTCCATGTGCCCACCTCCGATCACTGCGCCTTTTCTTTTAGCGCCTTGCTATCAAGTATTTTTAAAGTTAGCGCTCTGTGCCTTTGTTGTGTCTAATCGCTGATATGTCAAATACGTCGGCAATGAGCGAAATCTTCTTTTCTCTATGTAGAACCGAGTATGTTTTACCAACGAATCATACGCACGATACAAGGAGACACATGTTTGGCTACATACACAGTCGCTTTCCAGCAGTGAACTGACATCACTCGCATCACTCTTGTGTTCTACCACACATGCGAAATCTTTCTGCGCAGTGGGGCTATGCAATGCACTACTGGCACACTGCCCTGCCATCTTCCACATCACTGAATGGCTTGATCTTCGACCATCACCTCCACTAATGATCCTGATTTCAGGGTTGCGCTTCTTGTTACCGCCCCCCTAAGCTTGTGTCAGCCCGATGCGACCTTCTTTTAGTGGGCATTACTTTCCGAATCCGTCAAAGAACCTTTTTTCTGTATTCATCAGTACCTTGAGAAGCTTCTACCGTTCCCGCTATCAGGCACTCGACAACTATAGGTTTGAGGATATTTGGAAAGTTGTTCAATAAAAGACGCAATGCTCATGGAGTTTTGACATTGGACTCCAAATTTCAATCCCCACACGTCCTCTCTCTTACATTTAGCATCACATCTACCATGTCCTCAGGCGAGCCGTCGATTTTGCCACACTTTGGCATCGTGACTACTTTCAATCTCTCTAATTTGATCGCGATGACCCTACTTTACGGTAAGTCTTCATTTCGCATCCATCAGAGGCTAAAGCTTATCCCTTCTTCCTCGTCACCCCAGGAATACTCCTTCTAGTCACCTGTATCTCTACGGCTATACTTTTGTACGCTGTTTATCTCATCCATCCAGCGCCTTCTCATCCCTCCATGCACTACTTAGGAATCGTAAACCCCAAACCCGTGCAACCCGGATGGGCCTTGTTACAACCGTCTTTAGCTTCCTTTTGGCGACTCTCCAGTGGGGCACGATGCTCGCTGGGCTCCTCCTGAGCATCCGATCGGCTCTCATCAATGACCCAGATAAACCTCTGGACTATGCTCGACTCCAAGCAATTAATACCGAAATTCTGTTTCCCGTGAGCGTCATCACCAATTGGACCTCCCAGATTTTGGTTCGTTGGCTGGTGTTGATTCCATTATCGCTCCGGTTGTATTGAATCGAATCTGTTCCCCTGATAGCCGCTTATCAGCGACGGCGTCATCGTTTGGCGTGCATGGGTACTGTTTCAAGATAGACAATGGATCATGACAGGTCCCGTCGTTCTCCTGCTGGGAAGCACAGGTACACAGTTGATCAACTCCCCTGAATCCCCCCACTAACATCCTTTGTTTCTTTGTCCCACTTCAGCCACGACCATCGCATACCTTGTACTGACTTCCTCGTATGCTGCTGTTCTAGCAGACCAACAAGGTGATGGTCAGATCAGTACCAATATATGGAACTCCAGTCTTGGGCTATCGTTGGCGACCAACCTCGTCGCGACCCTATTGATCCTCTACAGATTATGGTATGCCAAATATCTAGCATCAAAGACCAAAATCTAACTTGCTCCTTTTTCTCCTCCCCTCCCCTTCTGCCTTGCCCTGCCTCTTCTATATGTCTCGGTGTGTGACAGGCAGGAAACAAGACGCTCGGATTTCAGCGTTGTTTCCGTTGGTCAAAGGGCTCTTGCTGTCCTGGTCGAGTCAGGTGCTGTATTTTGCCTTTTTCAGGTGCGCAGGTCTCTCGCTCTCGTTCCTCTGATCTGTAGTGCTTACCTTTGCTACTTGCAGCTCGCCATTATGGCATTATCGCTTTCGCCATTTGAGTCCCTATCTCCATTCGACAACGCAGTCCGCACCATAGTGTCCATGTACACAATATTCTGTGTTCGTCCCCTTTCTCTCAAACCAGCTGGTTGTTTTAATATAATGCTCATTTGTTTTATTTTTATTTTCCAGGCTATGTACCCAAATATCATCTTTATCATAATCAACTGCCAACAATCTTGCGCTGAGACCTTTGGTCTGGTGTCCTTACATGTATCCACCACTCCTGGAGTCGTAGACCGAGAAGGAAAATCACCCGCCATACCTGCAGCGGCTACTCGGAGCGCTTTGGTTTTTGGTATGGCGTCGATTCGGAGTCAGAGTCAAGATTCGGAATCAGGCATAGAGACAGGGGATTTGCAATCCAGGGGGAAGGTTGGGGAGGGGAATGGGCCTGAGGCTCCTGAGGCACAATGTGCTGTAGCTACACCATGCTGAGTTTTAGCCGTAATCCGTTCCATTATCAATTATAGAATGACAACCTTGTAGTAAGGACTTGGATACTCTGTAAATCCTTGTTGTGTGTCTGTTTTGTTATTCCTGTGAAATTTGAAACAATTGTGTGTGGACTAAATGCTTTGCAGAATGGCAGGCCGACAGGTTGACGTTGAATTCAATCACCGCATGCCGGTTATACACTAAACACTGAAAACCCAATACATTGTGACGAACATTGTGACGATCACATTTGAGCTATTGATATATGTACGTGCAACGATTGTGCACATTACTGGATTCCATCCGTTGATACCCGTATAAAAAAACTACAAGAGGAATATTAAAATGACCCTGTGCATCCGATCAAGCTTTTTTGTTGACCTCCTGCTGAGCTTCTCCCTTATCATGTTTCACATTGCCTAACAGAATAAGTCGTAAGCAACATTCAGGCTCCTATTATGCATTACTTACCTTGAACCTCTTGTGATCGGTCGCCGGTTACAGCACCGACGATGGCATCTTTCTTGCCAGCCACCCGGTCAATGGTGCCTTCAGCATATCCCTTGGCTTGAGCAGCTTTGTATTCTGCTTCGCCTTCAGCGTGCTCTTGCTTTCCGGATTCTTGCCATGAAGTTGCACCAGTAACGTTACCAATAGCTTCGACGATGTTGCCTTTGGTAGAATGGAATTGACCCGAAGTTTTACTGTGAAGGTATGTGTCAAGACGAGAATATTTTCAATAAGAAATTTATAACGAACTTGGGCTCGCCGGTGGCGACGTTGTTAGCAGATGAGTTGTTGGTAGAAGACATGTTATGAGTTGGAATGTTTGATGAGGATGGCCTATGCTACCGACCCCTATTTATAGGAGGCCGAAAGCATGGGACGGGTGTTTCGGTGTCGGAGCACGTCATGAGCACAGCTTGTTCCGTTGCAAATTCCATGGCGTCATCGTCGTCATCAGATGATGACGATGATGTCATTGCGCACATGAATTCCACGTGCTCACGATAAAACGTCGCGTGATCACTGATCGCGTATGAGACAAAAGTCAGGTCGGCCCGAAAATTTCAAACAAAACAACCATATCGATAATGACTTCCAACAACACTTCTTCTACAAACAACATAGCCTCTAGTGATCCAAAGTACAGAGCAGATTTTTATTATTATCCGCGCATCGTCTCATACCTTTAGCCACACGTAGCAAAACATCTAGACAGTTCCACTCCATTTAAGGCAACATTGTTGAGGGTGTCGGTAATGCAACCGGTGCCACTTCATGGCAACAATCCGGAAAGCAAGAGCATACTGAAGGTGAGGCAAAATACAAAGCTGCACAGGCCAAAGGCTACACAGAAGGGACTATTGATCGCGTGGCGGGAAAGAAAGATGCCGTCGTGGGTGCCGTCACTGGGGATAAGTCGTAAGAAGCACAAGGTAATACACTGTACCCGGAAACATAGTCATAGGCTGACAATCTTCAATCTTCAATCAAGGAAACTTGCGAGATGACAAGGGAGAGACGAAGTAAAAAATCAACAAGTGATCTGGAATCCATCAGTAGCATAGCACACTCACATGTCACAATTGTTTAACCCGGCGAATATTTGTTGTCATCCCCCACACTACTCTATGTACAACATCTATTGGCATGGTTCACACACTATACCATCCTTTGCGCAAGGATCAAATCGATTTCAAAAGTTGAAAAGAATGTATCTTTGGTTACGACGATGTCCCCACGCGAGCCACGTCTCTAATCGACATATCACGAGACCCCGTGCTGGCTATTTCACGTCCACGACTAAAGCTACAACACGACAACGTCACCTGGTATATTGACCATCTCTGTAGATGTATATGTTCAATGGGTCAAAGTGTTGGTTTATCTACTCTGAATTGTAAATGATAGAGAACTCAGTGGTAAGGGGGTGCCCGTGAAGCCTGCCTTCACATGAGTTAAGAGTGGGCATGGAAACAGCATGCAGCTAAACTTGGTAGCAGAAGCGAATACATGCACCTCAAACAAAAGAGCTTAGGATTTCTGCCTGCCGGAGGAACTTTGCGAAAAAATCAGATCAGCGCTGAATTGAAGCGCCACGGGACGTAGCATGTGATTCGACTGCCTTCTCGGCTCTTCTACGTGAAGGCGCTATTAACCTGGTGATTCGTCAACACGCCAACTAAGATATGCGTCAGAGCGCTACTTCGATGATGACAATGGATATGGATTACCAAGAGCCGCACAAGGTGCTTTCGAATCCGAGTACATACTCGACTAATATGATGAGCTGATGTTTACGGAGTTGGCCATGTGGGCCAAATGATTGGAGTTCCACTAAAAGTGGCAGCTTTCGTCATCAAGATAAAACTTGCTGTATTGCTTCTTTTGGTATAAAAGGTGATTGTAGTCACAGAAATGACGTTCGGGTTCACGATACGACCATAAGACTTTGGAGTGTGTGGCTACCGTGGCTACCCATGACGTTCTCCCGGACGTTTTCAAGGGCAGAGATTGACATGACGCTGGGCCCCAACGCCTGATTATAAAATGCAAAGAAATCTAGACCATTCGTCAGCTTGAACAACAACGAAATCACTTACGAACACCTATAATCTTAACAGACTCTAAATAAACACTATGTCTTCCAACTCTTCTGTTGACAACACCGCCTCTGGTCAACCCAGGTATGTTGGGTTTTCCTTGTCTGCATGAGCTTTGACTGATCCCCAGTTTGTGTTCAGCAAAGCTTCTGGCCAGTTACACTCCACGAAAGGCAACGTAGTTGAAGCCATCGGGAACGTGACTGGTGCTACTTCATGGCAACAGTCTGGGAAGCAAGAACATGCTTCCGGTGAAGCCGAATACAAGGCCGCTCAGGCTAAGGGCTACGCTGAAGGCACTGCAGACCGCATTGGCGGAAAGAAAGACCAAGTTGTCGGCGCCGTTACCGGGGACCGATCGCAGGAGCAGCAGGGTAGGTCGCTTTTCGTTCTTTTATGCTTGTTTCAGTGTAGCCTGATTTACACGAATGGGTATCAAGGGAATTTGCGACACGATAAAGGAGCTGCCCAGCAGGACTTTAACAAGAACGTTTGATCGCGATAATGTGCTGATCTCGCCGCTTTTTCCGTGACGCTACTTCGAAGCCTATATCCTAATGTAAATCGATAAATTAGCTATTCAAATGTTTTAATTGTTTTCTTGTGCGGCTGATAATGGTGTGACAATAAGCACTTGAGATCGAGTTCATGGGCTACATTCACGATACCTTTGGCTCCCACAAGTATAAGTGAAGAGATACGGCATTTATTTGTTCAAGTTGTATGCTGCTTGTGCCCCGTCAACTTGCCAATCACCTCTTCCTTCAACATCGACGATGCAGGATGGACGCGCCCCCCGGTAGTTTCGCGCATGTTCTTCGGGTAACAGTCAGGTTAACAAATTTCTCTATAGAATAAAAAACCGAGCGCCGGCGGCTGTTCAGGTACAACAACTACTCCAGCAGATCGGGCATGACTTATTTGACCGTCTTTACAGATCACAGCTGAGCAGTTGCTTCGGGAGGTACGCTCATGCTCTCTTGACGGATCAGGGTGAATGTTGAAATGTTTGTCTGACAGGCTCAAGAACGACAAGAAACTGCTTTCCGTGCTCCAAGGCAGCGGGTTGAGGATTTCGAGGAACTCGATGAATATCGTGGCCGCAAACGCAAAGAATTCGAAGAAAGGATAAGGAGAACGAGAGGAAGCATGTGCGCACTTACTCTACCCCAACTTCTCGTAATTTAACTTGGTAATAGAAAGGAATGGCTACAATATGCCAATTGGGAGGTACACGATTCACTATTGGGTCTACGCCTTGTTTCTTATCAATTTAATTTATTCAGGCCAGTCAAAATGAATTTGCACGCTCAAGATCTGTTTACGAACGAGCTCTCGATGTTGATCCACGCAGCGTACAGCTTTGGCTAAGTTATACGGAGATGGAACTCAAGTCGCGCAACGTCCAGCATTCCCGAAATCTTTACGACCGCGCAGTCACACTTCTTCCCCGTGTAGATCAACTTTGGTACAAGTATGTCTACCTCGAGGAATTGCTACAGAACGTTCCTGGCGCGCGGCAAGTGTTTGAACGATGGATGCAATGGGAACCGGAGGACAAGGCTTGGCAGGCATATATCAAGTTGGAACAACGGTACCAAGAGTCCGACCGTGCCAGCGCAATCTACGAACGGTGGGTGGCAATAAGGCCAGAGCCTAGAGTATGGGTAAAATGGGGAAAGTTTGAAGAAGATCGGGGGAGGCTGGATAAAGCAAGAGAGGTATTTCAGACTGCTCTGGAGTTCTATGGAGATGACGAGGAGCAGATTGAGAAGGCTCAAGCAGTTTTCAGTGCTTTTGCCAGGATGGAAACTCGGTTGAAGGAATATGAGCGGGCACGAGTTATCTACAAGGTACCTCCATCTTGAACCTATGTAGCGCAATGCTAACTAACACGTTTATAGTTTGCGCTGTCACGGATACCACGGTCCAAGTCAGCCTCATTGTATGCATCTTATACCAAGTTCGAGAAACAACATGGGACTCGAAACACGCTCGAAAACACCGTTCTTGGTAAACGTCGAATACAATATGAAGACGAGCTAGCTCAAGATGGGCGAAACTATGACGTGTGGTTTGACTATGCGAGGCTTGAGGAAGACGCATGGAGGGACCTTAGGGATGAGGGGGTAACCTCCGACGAGGAAGAAGCGGCTACGGGGAGAATAAGGGAACTGTATGAACGAGCCGTCGCTCAGGTGCCTCCTGGGACGGAGAAGCGTCATTGGCGGCGATACATATTCCTTTGGCTGGATTATGCACTGTTTGAGGAAATCGAGACAAGGGTTAGTATGAAACCATGTTATCTTACCCAGCTTGCATGCTTACCATAATAAACAGGACTATAGTCGAGCGAGACAGATCTACCAGACAGCTTTAACACTCGTCCCACACAAACAGTTCACGTTTGCGAAACTATGGTTGATGTTTGCTAAATTTGAGGTCCGGAGATTGGATCTCCCCGCTGCTCGCAAGATTCTTGGGACAGGCATCGGAATGTGTCCCAAGGAAGCTTTATTCAAAGGTTATATAGAACTGGAGATCGAGGTGTGCCTTATTTCCAATCCGTGACCCGTGCCCGTCTCATCATCCTGCAGCTTCGGGAGTTTGATCGTGCGCGGACGTTGTACGAGAAATACCTTGAAGTGAGTATCTTCAACTGAGAAAACCTCTTAGCGTTGACGTAGTTTGTGGCTAGTTCGACCCCGCCAACTCACCAGCCTGGATCAAATTCGCCGAACTTGAGTCTCAACTGCAAGACTTCGTGCGTACACGTGCGATATTCGAACTAGGCGTCTCACAGTCACCGCTCTCAATGCCTGAGCTTTTGTGGAAGGCGTACATCGATTTTGAAATTGAGGAAGGTGAGCGCGACACTGCGCGCGCCTTGTATGAGCGTCTTGTTGCACTTAGTGGGCACGTCAAAGTATGGATCTCGTACGCCTTATTCGAGGCAGAGCCTATTCCTCTGCCACGTGCCGTTAGAGAAGAGGAGGAGGAGGATGAGGAAGGCGATGAGGAGAAGGAGGCCCGAACTCAGCCTGGAGACAAGACAGTGGCGAGGGAGGTGTTTGAAAGGGGGTATAAAGACCTCAAGTCTAAAGGCCTAAAGAGCGAAGTAATTGGAACTACTTGTTATCTACTTCGCGGGCATTGTCTAATATTCTTCCACAGCGTGTTGCATTGCTTGAGGTCTGGAAGACGTTTGAGCAAACACATGGATCGGAGGCAGACATCGCCAAGGTACAGGGTATGATGCCTATTGTGAGCAAACGTCGGCATGTAGACAAAGAGACTGGGGAGACGGTCGAAGGTCCGTTTTGTTTCGGTGTCTGTGAAGTATCCTGATATTAACCCTTTACACCTCATAGACTGGGATCTCGTGTTTGCGGATGACGAGCGTGAGGCTAACCCCACCTCATTCAAATTCCTCCAAATGGCTCACGCCTGGAAAAATTCTCAACTCACGAAAAATGCCGCCAGCGGCGGTGGAGGAGGTGGTGGGCAGGCCATCCTCTCAGGCTTCACTATTGCATCTACTGCCCCAAGTAATAAAGATGATGGCGACGGTTCTGATTGATTATTCTTACGGCAACCTGTACTATTCGCAAACACTGTTCCTGATAATACTAACGCCACGTATTGAATGTACGGCCTTCATTTTGCACTTATACTGTCTTACCGATAACATTGAGGTCTTTATATTAATTGCGGGTCACCTTAAAACCATGAGCAGTAACCGGAATTGTTAAAATGTGAATGAGGCTCGTTATGAAATATCTTGGCAGTGTTGATGAAAGGACACCCATCGTGAGTGATAGTCTAGCTTTTAGGATTATACCAATGAATCTATATATACCCAGATCTACAGTATAACCTTTACTCCTGTAATGGCGGTTCTTCGTTTCCAAGAGTCATCTCATCAAAGTCCTCCAGCAACTCATTCAAAGATACTTCAGGGAAATCAGGCTCTTCTTCTTCTTCCTCCGCTGCTTTCGTCACCAGCTGGACAATCTCTTCCTTCTTTTCCCCTTCGTCCACATCCATTGCGAACTGTGCCTTCTTCTTTCCTCCCTTCTTCTCCTGAGGGGCGGCCATTTTCACGTCTGATGCTTTATACAGATTCACTGAACCTCGGATCTCAGGATCCTCTTCGATGTCACGTAGGAAGAGCTCATAGTCCTCTTCAACCTTCTTCTGGTCCCTGCCACCAAGTCGCCCAACGATTCCACGAGCGTTACCGGTCTCACCCTCCTCACCCGCTTCCTTCGCGATACTCCTAAGCTTCCAGGCGCGGGCCTTGCTTTTCTTTCGCCTATTCGGGTAGGCCTTCTTCACAAGTATGATATCTGGCAACCGGGCGGAATCTAGACTTGCAAAGTCATCCGAGTTGTAGTTTGCGTTCGTCAGGTGGTAACCTAGTGCTGTGTCTCCCGGTTGCAAGATTGCACCAAGGTGCGTCCTCGTGTGGTATATTTGATTACTTTTTCCTCGCCCACCAAAATCCATCATATCTTCATCGCTCTCATGACCTGCGGCGGCGGACCGGAACGCTCCGGCGAGCGCTACTTGGGCATCTGCCATAATAAATTTGCCCTTGAATCGGCGATGGTCAGGTTCTATGTCTAAGACCGTAAACTCCACAAGGTCTGTCACGGTTGCCAGCGTATGGAATGGAGCACGCCAGTACACATTTGCGGTTATATCGCAGCTTTGAAGTGTTGCGGGATCCAGTAGGTGAATACTGTTGCCCACCCGTGTACAGATCGTTAGTGGACTTATGTTGCTTAATTGTCGTGCTTGCTTTGGGGGTATGCAGACGAGGTCGTCCTTGCAGATTGGTATGATCTCGACCGAGTAAGTGTACTTGAAGTTGGCGGTATTCGAGTGAGTGTCGGCAGAAATAATTTGTTCAGAGGCTTTTGATCTACCAGAGATGATACTTGAGACACTCTGTAATCTGGGACTTGATCTGGACTGACCGAATGGGGACCACTCCCTGAAGAAAATCCAGCATCTTGATTGCGTGGCTGCGAGAACTATAAAAGAAATCTAAGCCATCCTTGACTTCCTTCACAGAAATCGTGTCCTTCTGAGCGCTATGCTTCAAGATCAGCTGCTCCAGGTACAAGAAGGTTCGCTTGTGAGGGACTTTTTGACGAACTTGGACCAGCGATACCCAGGTGTTTTTCGCCGCAAGTCTCGCACAATCTGGACATTGACCGTGTTGAACTAGGTACTCAAGCTCGAAGGTTTGTTCCAAGATCGTATTTGTTAGGACCTGAATGACGAGGAGGGGAAGATATAACTTTCCATATAATAGATGATAGATCTAGTTAGTGCATACCTCTTTCTGAATCGTGATTGATACACGAAGTCGTTTTGAATGGGGTTCCGTCCAGATAAAATGCGCATCCGTTAATCGAACTTTGTTCAGCCCCTTGAGCTTTTTTAGACAGATTGAGAGGAGTTCGGGGGATTCAGGTTTCGCAAGCGTCCATGCTTGTGGCGGCGACAGGAAGCGTTCGCAATTACGACAAAACGATACGGAAGCTAGAATTCGCGTTGAGTGCGTGTCAAGTAGATGATCATTGAGCAACACACACACCTTGTTTTGGGATACCCTCCGTGATATCGACGCTGAGCATGTCACATTGGACATCCATGTAGAGTTTAGATGCTACTCACGTATTCCTTAGACAGGCCACACAGAGATTAGCAGAATTAGGGACAATTGGGGTTCCTGGAGAGGGTATCATTCATAAGATATCTCGGCTGATTAGATATGGATATAGATACCGCAATCTGCACATAGGACGCGATGAACTGGCGCAGCTGGTACAAATTCCATCGGTGGGACTAGTGTGTTGCTAAAGTAGTTTTTCTAGTTCAGGATTTATCCACTGACGGGAGGAAATGAGGATGGATGACTGAGCAATCTAAGAGCTCTCGGATCCGCCGTTAAAAATATGCACGTGATGTATTAGATTAGATTAGATGAAAATTTAATGTTGACGTGTCGCGATTGCTCACTGCCATATATGTTTTAAGCATCAGCAAGTAATTTCTTACTTTCTCTAGGTCTCTTACAACCACACGGCTTACTTGACGGAGTCTATATCATGAAGCAAAGCCTGCAGGCTTTCTGCTTGTCTTTCGCAGTGTTGGGAGTGACGTTTGCCAGTCCACCAGTCAAGGTCACTTTAAGGTCGTCATGGTCGGCACCTCCACCGCTCATTGAAGTTCTGTGAGTAATAGGATTTCTAGCTTTACTAATTTACTTAACTGGTTCCAAGCGAAACAATAGCGCTGGAAACCCCGAATGCATTCTTTCCGCTGCTGGACAAGTTAACTGATCCAGATGTACTTCCTTTGTCGCATAAAATGTCGCCTGAAGCGGTACATCAGGCTGCCTTACAAATTGCTGGTACAAATGGGTATCTAAGTGAACCTGGAGCTTTGACTATGGTAGAGATGAATCTCGCATTACATGCTGCAACGCCCAAAATCGAAGCTTTCTATCACCACTATGCGGACAATCACAATGCTAGCAGCAATGCTGAGTGCGGCTCATGGGTGGAATGGTATGGGGAAGTTATTTGTAGTATCGAGGAATTGGTGAAGCTTGCTGGATTAGAGACAATTGACCCTTCGGTTAAGACTACGACTTCCGCGTGCGTATTCCTATTATCAGCGCTGCCTAGACCTTAAACATGCTCCAGTCCATTTCCTAGACCGCGGCTTCTGACGTTTGATCACGTATACCCGCCTCCGGAGCACACTCTGCTGCGCCCCTCTAGAACAGCTATCTTTTACGCCTCGCCTTTCTCTTCCAATTTCCGTGAACTACATAGCTACCTGCTTTCACTTGCAGATAAAACGAATCCTCAAGTGGAATATGTATTTCGATACGTGTCCCCAACGGCAGGCGAGCAGGACGCTCGAAGTTACTTGTCAGGCTACGGTGCAGCATTAAACTTAAAAAAGACAGACTATCTTGTTGTAGACGACAGAAGTAACCACAATGGTAGTATCATCTTGGATTATGGCAGTCTACATTTACTGACAATGGTTTCCGAAGGTGTCAACAAGGACAGCTCTTACAAACGCGATGATTCTGAGCTGTTCATGGACAGAATTTTGGCCCTGATACACGACTATCCAGAAAACTCGACTTTGCCGAGCGCAAAGACGCCACTTAGCGAAAGCGAGCTTCATGGTATAATAATGAACGGCCAAGTCTTACGGTCAACTACTAACTCAGTTACTTAGATATTGGGTTTCAAGCTGTTCAACTGATTGCCGATTCGTCCGAACCCCTTGTGACTTTGACTCGCCTCTCCCAGAACTTCCCTAAATACTCGACTTCTCTTGCGCGACGCGTTGTGGTGAATAGTAGCCTTGAAGCCGAGGTTCAGGCAAATTCTATCAAGGCACAAGGTGGCGTGCACATGTTTTGGCTTAATGGTGCCGTTGTGTCCGATCAGGATGTCAATCCATTTGGGCTCTTGCGCTTGCTGAGAAAGGAACGCACAACAATGCTTAGCCTTACTTCCCTTGGATTATCTCGCGTGGAAGCTTTGGATTTGCTCACACACCCGAAAATTGCAGCGGCACAAAAAGGGACAGGTGTGCTCGATGGTCTGTTTGATGCAAGTGACCGACCAGAGGGTGGCGATGTCATAATCTACTGGAATGATTTGGAAAAGGACACGAGGTGAAGAAAGATCACGCATAAGTTTTTTGCGCTGTACTAATTTCATCTCATAGATACGAGCAATGGAGTCCATCTTTATATACGGTATGGATTTTTGACAATCGCTTAGCTGCTCTTCATTTAATCCGAGGGGTGTTCAGCTTCTTCGGCCGGCTTTCCATGGAATGCCCAGCGTTAGGCTCAATTTATATAATATCATCCTCGTCATGGACCTTTCGCGGACAGCAAGCTTGAACTTCATTGCGGAACCTATGGCCAGTATTATCAACAGGAACTTCCCGCTTCGGTTTGGTATCGTCCCTATATCTGAGACAGATGAGGTCGCCGATTTGGATGATATCTTGTCTGGAAAAGTCGAATCTTCTGCACCGCTTGAGAAGGCATCGACATACTCTGAGCGTCTTGGCGCTACGTTGTCCGCTGCTCCTCTTGGCCATGTCTTTCTCAATGGGAGACATTTCAATTTTGATGACGTTCGTGCTTAGCTTTTAAGACTTGTTTTTGATATATTCAATGGCTTTGTTCGTACAGGAATTCCTCCGAAACATGCAAACTGAACTCTCGCGTCAAATGCAGTTCCTGCAAGAGCAGGTGGGAAAACACGGAGATATTATCTTTCGTCACTAACGTTCAGTCAATGACTAGGTCTATGAGGGAAAGGTCACGGATGCGCACAATGAGACTATGGCGACCTTCTTCTATGACCAGCCATCTACGAACTCGAGAAGAAACCACTACATCTACCCAGCGAGCTCTCCTGGCTCTCTGCATATATATAACTTGCCAGATCTCTTTTCTAGAACAGGTTTCCGTACAGCTCCATCTGCATTTATTTATCCTGGTCAGCCGGCGCTCTCGTTAATTGATGATTCATAGCTGATGTTAGTTTCTCCAGCTGGCACCTCAAGCATCCCGCTTAGTGTCTACGTTGTTGCCGACCTCGATAGTCAGGCAGGCTTGCAGCTTGTTAGAGAAGCGTTGTTATCAATCGTATGATAATTCTACTCATCATCTGACCAATTTGACGCTGTATAACTGCTTTAGACTCCTGATACTCGGACACGCATGTCTTTCATCCATAATCCTCCAAAAGATCCAGTGGAAACGACGAATAGACCCCGGGCATCGTGGTTAATTGCCCATCTTACGAAGACCAATACGCTGTCAAGGATAAATTCGGATCAACTTATCCATGCGCTCGGGTTGGAAGGATACACTAACGACGCACAGACAGTACTATCACAAGACGAGGCGATGCAAGCACTAACTGGAGGTGTCAAGGTCGCAGATTTTGACTCAGACCACTATGCAGAGTATACCAAAGCTAGTCGTTTAGTAGCGCGAGAGATACAGGTCCTCCCAGGGCAACAGGCTCTTCTTGCCAATGGGCGGGTAAGTGACTACAAGATTTTGGCAATGACCGACTGATAGAGTCTGCTCAGGTCGTGGGTCCTCTTGCAAGTGGAGATTTCCGTGCGGTCGACTTCAGTGCTCTTGAGTCGTACGAAATCAGAAAGCGGTCCGAACCAGTTGCCAATGCGCTTGAAGCCATATCTCCTACGCTGTCCCAGGATAGGTAACTTTCTTGGTCGATTGTCGTCTTCGTTAAATTTACAAGTATTGCAGGGCTACATACGCCAACCTCGTTTCCATGGCGTCTTCCGTCATATCTGCTATACAGCTCCCAGATCCTAGCGAGTTTAGTCTTTTCCAGACGCCTCAACGGCCGCGCCAGAAGCAGTATCAGCTGTTAGAGTCTGAATACACGTAAGTAACACCGTCGCGCTGATTAAACCTGGTTATCTCATTTGAATGATAGGGCGTTTGAGGCTGGCGACAATTCGACGGCGCTCTATCATGTCGCTGTAATCATGGATCCCCTCAGTGCCACAAGTCAAAAATGGTCAAGCCTTCTTCAGGTGAGCCCATCAGCATTTTGGCCGGCGCTGTACTCATCTGGCCTACAGTGGCTGTCTCACATGCCGGATACATTCATAGAAATTCATCTCAATCCGGGTCGTCACGGAGAAGTGAGAACCCCCCTTTCTCTAACGTTGCTATTCTCAAATTGGATACCAGATACCTTTGAAGAGCTTCTATCGCTATAACCTGCTACCTTATTTGTCTTTTGATGAGAATGGGTGCGCTTCTACACTTCTGAATAATTCGAATTCGAGCCAAACCTAATTCATGGGTTCGCATATTGTAGCCAAGAAATACCTGCACAAGTTGTTTTCGAGGACTTACCAACAGAGCCAATTTACACTTTAGCTATGGATGTACCTCCATCTTGGCTTGTCCGTCCAAGAGAAGCGCTCTACGACCTCGACAACGTCCAGCTTGGGAACCTTTCACCAGATGACCACAGCGTAGATGCTGTCTTTGATCTTGACCACCTTGTCGTAGAAGGTCATGCTCGTGAAGTACACACCAATAGTCCTCCTCGGGGTGTGCAACTTGAGCTCCTCCGTAGTGGAAAGGTTGCGGTGCCGATCGACGATACACAGGTTGTTGCAAATCTTGGCTACCTGCAGTTCAAGGCGACACCAGGTGTATTTGGGCTTGAGATTCGACAAGGAAGGGGCAGGGAAATCTATCAGATGGAGAGCGTTGGTAACGAGGGGTGGAATAGCCCCACCGTTGAAGAGAGCAGCAATGAAATTACTTTGACCAGCTTTGAAGGGTTGACATTGTATCCTAGGCTGATGAGAAAGCCAGGGATGGAGAAGGCGGACGTCCTGGAGGTCTCTAAGACGGAGAGCAACTTGGGCTCAGTGCTAGGCCATCTCACTTCTCGGTAAGTAAATCAGTTGCTGGTGGCGGGTGCTAGATCAAGAAATTGACACCGTTGCAGTGTCACCTCTCTTTTCAAAAACAAAGATGCTGCCCCTCATGCAGAACCGCTAGACGAAATCAATATCTTCACTGTTGCATCAGGGCTGTTATACGAGGTGAGTTCCGCTAGCTGTCAACAACGATATTTTCTCGAGCCCATATAACCACACATAGCGATTTGCCTCCATCATGATCCTGAGTGTTCTTCGCAACACAAAGAGCACCGTCAAATTCTGGTTCATTGAAAATTTCCTTTCCCCGTCTTTCTTGGTATTTATCTATTCTAACTATAGTGACATTCTCATCTCTGACATTTGTTTTACGGCTTAGGAATTCATCCCCCACTTTGCCAAAAAGTACAACTTCAAATACGAACTCGTCACGTATAAATGGCCTTCGTGGTTGCGAGAGCAGACAGAGAAGCAGAGGATTATATGGGCATATAAGATCCTTTTCCTTGACGTTCTCTTCCCCATGGACCTCAAAAAGGTCATCTTTGTCGACGCAGACCAAATTGTACGCGCTGACCTAAAGGAGCTGGTCGATTTGGATCTGCAAGGCGCACCTTATGGATACACCCCTATGGGAGATGATAACACTGATATGGAGGGATTCAGATTCTGGAAGACCGGCTATTGGAAAGATTTCTTACAAGGCAGACCGTATCATATCAGGCGAGTTTAATACTTGCGCTCTGTTAGAGCCATGGATATTAAGACTTGTTTTTTTCCCCCTTTGACAGCGCGTTGTATGTCATTGACCTTGTCAGGTTCCGACAGGTAGGTTTGGCGGCGGTCTCATGCAAATTATATAATGCTCATAATTGTTGTTTTCAGTTGGCCGCTGGTGTACGTTTTATGAACACAAATGTAGTGTAGCGGCTCGACTGATAGCTCGATCAGGACATACTTCGTGGCCAATACCAGCAATTATCTGCAGACCCACATTCTCTTGCAAACCTTGATCAAGGTGCGTTTGGATGACGACAGTTATAGTTGTCCCGCATATTAAATGAGGTACAGATTTACCTAATAATCTGCAACGAGAAGTACCAATCGTGAGTGCTATACTTGGCATACTGTAAAGAACGTTAACAAACCACAACTCTAGTACTCTTTGCATGAAGACTGGCTTTGGGTAAGTTCGCTCTGTAGTACACGTCACCTCTTCTTGTCTGACAATGGCACTCTGCATCTGTAAAGTGTGAAACCTGGTGTACGTCCACTTTGAAGCGATTTTCAGTTTAGTCGTGGAGCTCATGAACTTGTACAGGCAGCAAAGATCGACTCCATCGGGCGAAAACGATTGACCTCTGCCAAAATCCTCTCACAGTGAGTAGACTATTCCAAGCACACCTTACCTCACTTAAGGACGATTCTGATGAAACAACTACAGAAAGAGCCCAAGTTGGCGCGAGCGAGACAGATTCCGGAGTGGGAGGAATACGACTCTGAGATCGCACGCTTTACTCGGGAGTTAGCAGAAGCTGGCCTCATCCACTCGAGATTAGCCACTGCGGACGCAAACGTGCTTGCCAATGTGGGGACTGTAGCAAACTCCGACTCCGAACCAATCCCCTCGGAAAGCTCAGACGATGCTTCTTGTGAATCTGGAGATTGCCCACCCAAGTTGAGCGCGCCGGAACGAGATGAGCTGTGACTGCATATATCTTGTAGCTTCATTTAAAGGTGATCTTGCTAGTACTTTATAGTTGAAATAGTAAGACCAAGGGGACAGATTTAC
>JABCKK010008026.1:0-11810 GCA_018221785.1 Calocybe gangraenosa
AATAAAACAAGATTGAAGTCGATGCAAACACAGGACATACCCCCGTAACTACACACGTCACCGTATGATCGACATGACCTGTGTTGAGACGATAACTTGCAGCTCGGTGTCAGCAATTGGTTGTTCGGTCTTCCCAAGGTATAAATGGACTGGTTCTTCGGCCCTACCTGCCTTCTTCAACGACAGGTATAAGCGGTTGATCATGACCGCTGTGAAGCTTGAAGTGGAGTATTAGGAATGGAACATGATTAAACCTGGGTCCCGTACATTAGGTCCGGACTATCAGTGGTGACTATCAGTACACCAGTGGATCTCATGATGTATCAAAAAAAATACACACATGGCATTCATGACCTTTAAGCTAGGCTGTAGAGAAGAAAAGTCAGACGACCAGTCTTGGGGACACGAACAAGGTGGCTGACTCGAGATTGCGCAGACATGACGAGCCAGATTAGGGTTGAAGAAAATATGGCCAAGAAGTAGATGATCCCGTCACGTTGAATCACTTTCAACCAGCGCTTGGATTGATGCGCTCGTGCGGCGGAAATCGTAGTAATCAGCGTCGCAACGAACACAAACGCGTCGAAGCTCAGCGCGAGGGCAAGGTAGGCAATGTCAAACCTCTTGCTGTCAGAAAGCGCATGAGAAGCATGGTCCAGAAAAAAGAAGAGTTTAACAAGACACGAACACTGAATCTGGAGGTACTAGTATGCAAACTGACAGAGAAGTGAGTGGCACGAAGGAAAAGCGGTCTGATACACTCGTTTCGACATACCTTGTAGTGCATCCGGGTTCTTGAGCACAATTGGCAGTTTCCCTTGGCGCATCGTCAAGGATGTGACTTTAGGTGTCAGAAAGAGAGGACAGGCTCACCGTTGGTGTTGGTGGTGTTCCCACCCTGAGAAATAATGTAAAAAGCTAGCCCGCATTGTGCAACTAAGTGAAGGACAAAGATAATGGCGAGGTATGTATTCTTCCGAGTCAGGACGTAGACTCTGCGATAGTTTCAAATCAAAAAAACACTCGAGGAATGCTAAAGCGGAGGGATATCACCTCAAAGCAAGAAATACTTCGGCAATGGTAAATATGAGCAATGTGTACACGAACTCCGTTATTGCATAGCGTTTGCATCTAGTGCATATGGTTTGAGTAGATGAACGAGAAAAAGTTCTGACTTGCGCACATCTGGCCAGTGATAATTAGAGTAGTTCTTTTATGAGATGCATCACAGAGGGACGTACTGAGTCTGTCCACAAGGGGAGAAAATACGCTACAGGTCCCCATTATGGGCGTCCATTGTTCCTGATAAAGATGATGATACGCACATACTAAGATGACCGTCGAAAAAATAAGACTAATGTATCGATTCTGCCCATTCTGATCAGGGCTGAAAAGTACGGAGGATTTGAGCGGATGAGACATACCAGAAGAAACAAAACAGATGCTATTCGTGCGGGTCAAAAATGAGGCCTTCGGGGTGGATAGTTGATGATCTGACCTAGTGATTTCGTCTGCTTCCAGGCAAGTTCAACCTGGTAGGATAAGTTTGTCGTTGCCTTGAGTGGAAATATGTCTATTCACTCACCTCGTCTGAGAACGTGAGGGCATAATCAAACATCAAGAGTGTAAACGCAGCCACAAAGTACGCCTAAACGTGTTTTCTGTCAGCTCTAGTCCTGACTTCGGTGACTGTAGAAGAAAAACCTTGAGCGCTAAACTGAGAACGATGTGAAATTAGTTAGTAGGGGCCAAGCAATGAACGTGGCTAGTGACTTACATATCAGACACACCTTGCACTATCGCTGCATGTTCCAGCGCTGCAGTATCCATTCTATTGAGACGGAAGGTAGATAATAGAGGCAAGAAGCAGGGGTAATTTGCTCCGTGTGCCCTGCTCCGTCACAATCCTAATAACTGAGGTTCCATCACTGTATTATGCTTCGTTGGCATAAGATCAACAACGAAGTATTTCTGTCATAGTCTCGCCGAGCGATCAGGCTCTCCTGGATAGACATTGATTCCTTGTGTAAAGGCCAACAATGATCTCGATGAAGACGAGACGTTTGATGCGAGCAAAAAGCTGTATCGTGAGAAAGCACTGAGTTGAAAGTATTTGCTGCGACCAAGACTCACTCGTGGCTGCCGCTCCCTAAATTAGATGCAACTTTACCGCCCTAACGGGGTTTGTGGCGAGTTACAGCCCCGTATTATGAGTTTGATGATCATCATTGAATTCCCCTTTGTGTAGTCAGTAAAAAGTTATAACACACATGCCCAAAAAGGCATAACAGCTCAGTCTCTCTATCACGACGTTAAAGTAGGTTGCTCTTCAGCTTCATCAAGAGAGTCTGGTGACAGGGCCCGGCCCGGCTCGATGGGAAAGGTATGATACTCGTGTGAACATGGCCTATACAAACATAGAGAGGTCGGCTGGTATGTTCTAAGTTTCGGACGACAGCCATGTTGTTTTCGTATCTGGCTCATAGAAAAGCTTTGTAGGTCACATCATCTGGATATCATCGTTGCTTCGAGCGGCTGACATATCGCCCCTAACTCCTCAGCAAGACGAAACAGGCAGAGCGGCAAGCTCGTATCAATCAGCTTCCGGAGAAATATCGCGAACCCCTCCGGCCTGGAGAACTAAACATACTTGCAAAATCCGTCTCCTCTCTAGTTTCAAGCGTTCAGAGAGGCGAAACGGACCCCGTTGATGTTTTGACGGCTTATGGCAAACAGGCGTTGAGGGCTCATGCGGAGACCAACTGCTTGACCGAGATTATGATATTGTCAGCTGAGTCCTGGGCCAAAGAGTGTAATAGAAAAGGACCTCTAGCAGGTGTTCCCATCAGCTTGAAGGATGTGAGTGATTTAGGTTTGAGTTGCATCACTCTTGGCATGTCAGATTCATGACTACCGTAGACTGTTGGGATATCAGGATGGGACTCATCCATTGGCTATTCAGCGTGGGTCGGGCGACCCATGCAAAAAGACTCTATTCTTGTTCGCCTTTTGCGTGATGCTGGTGCCGTTCCATATGTAAAGACGAATATCCCAATCACCCTGATGTCTGGCGAGTCATTCTCCGACGTGTTTGGCAGGACAACCAACCCCCATAAGAAGACACATTCATCAGGTGGCTCATCGGGCGGAGAAGGTGCGTTGCTTGCATTCGGAGGCTCTCGCATTGGTGTTGGCACAGATGTCGCCGGCTCCGTCCGTATACCTGCCCATTTCTCCGGAGTGTATAGCATCAAGGCGTCTGTCGGCCGGTTTCCTAGAACAGGTAACTCTACGGGGATCCCGGGTCAGGAGGGCGTGCCGCCAGTGTATTCACCCATGGCTCGCACCTTGGAAGATCTCGAGACGTTCTGGAAAGCGGTCGTTAGCATGAAACCCTGGGAATACGATTATTCCGTAGGTGATACCGGGTTTACCAGTCGAGTTGTTTCCTCAAAAAGTGGGCCTAGTGTTTGGTCATGCCATGGAAAGATTTCACTACCCAGGAACCGTTTAAATGGGGAGTGATGTGGGACGATGGTCAGTTGTACTCAGCGCAGATTCACATGGTGATGGTGATCAATGTTCGGTTTCAGGCGTTGTTGCACCCTCTCCCGCGTGTAAGCGGGGATTGGAGATAGTAGTAGAAAAACTTCGCAAGTATGGGCACGAAGTTGTCGAAATGTGAGTGAACACAGTTGCATTTTTCTTCTACATCGATATATTATCCCTTTGGAAGCCATCCACCAAGCCCATACGAAGGGCTAAGAATAGCTTCTCAGTTGCTGATTGCAGACGGCGGTATGATTTGATATTTTTTATCATCACATTATCGGCTGACTAGTTCAAAAGGAAGAACTGCTGTCAAACCCTTCCGTACGGGGGAATCAAATGATTCAGGCGTCACTCGGGCCCTCCGCATGGCCTCACTTCCACGATGGTTGAAGCAACTCTTTGTCTGGTACGTTCGCTACATCAAGCGCGATGAGATCTACGCGGGCGTTCTGGAGGGTTTCTATGCAAGGAACGTCTTCGAATACTGGCCCATCGTCGCGCAGCGCGAGGATTACCGAAGGCGCTGGTTTGAAATGTGGCAAAAGGAGGGCCTCGATTTTGTACTTACCGTGCCCTATTCACTCCCTGCCGTACCGCACAATGGCATGAAGGACGGTTTCAAGGGTTTAGGGTACACCATGTTGTTCAATCTGGTGAACATGCCTCTTCATGAAACTGAGATGATGGTTTGCTGATGGGTACCCGAAATCTTCCTTCACCAGTTGGACTATACCGCGGGTGTACTTCCGATCACTCATGTTGACGCCGCACAGGATAAGATGACTGATAATCACAAATTCAAGCCCAGGAATAGCATTGAAAAGGGCGTATACAAGCTGTATGATCCTGTGGCAATGCACGGCCTTCCCGTCGGCGTCCAGATAGTCGGAAAACGCTTACAGGAGGAGAAAGTGTTGGCAGGCATGCAGACTATCGAGGGCCTACTCAAGCAAGATGGACTTGCGTATAAATTATTGAACGTGTAGGTATAGGATAACTTCCTACGTACCTATCTAACAAGCCTGTTGTAATTATAATTATATGTCTTTGAGGACATTCGGTGATTAGACTCGCCTAGACATTGAATTAAAACGGGCAGTATGTAGTCAGTCAGACATGACGGCCTCTTTGAACTTTTAATTGTAGCTATAAACTTCGGGTAGCACGGCTCACGTTGTACTAAGCAACGCGTTTTTAACACCTTGTTTCCAAATACCGATTTCTTTTTCCAGCGTGATGATGTACTTTCGAACGTCTTTGCCTACCTCGCCACCATCATTCTTACTTCCAAACCCTATAAGGAGCTCATTTCTGGCTTTTTGCAACGTTTCATAAGCCAACTTGAGTCGCGGTGGTCCAGAAGGTGGATATAGCAGGGCCGCTTCAGCAGGCGTTGCAGATTGGTTGGGGGAGGGCTCATCAACAGCCAGGAGCTTTCCTAGCTCTGCTAAAGCGAGGCCGCGGACGGGGTGGCCTTTGGGGTAAACAGACGACAAGCCGGCGTTTGCACGTGTTGCTGCCCTGATAGCATCATCCAGAGACTCTTGATTAGGAGGAGATGGAAGGGAGTCTACCAACAAGCATTCGTGGAGGCGGACTAGAGCAAGGAGGGGATATGACGAAGGGATTACACCTGCAGAGGTTAGGATTGGGATGAGGTTGGTAGTTAACTGCTTCGCCTTTCCCGGGTCTGCCAGGAGACAAAGAATTAGTCAAGTGCACCAATGGGAAAAAGAAAACCAGTCGTAACCTTTGAATTGGAGGGTTGTTGCTTTGTTAAGCGCCTCTTCACCAATTCGTAGAGCATCAAGGATTGCATCTGTGTTCTTCACAATAGCTCCGCATTTCGTACATCGACACAAATCACTTTCTAAACAATCAAAATTAGCTGATTATAAGCGCAGAATACACAAAAATCGTACCTTCCGTTGGAACAGGACACGTTCCACCACATTTTTTAGGACAGAAAACAGATTCTCGGGGATCAACCTCCAATACCTGCTCGCACAAATGGCAACAACAGTTAAAGTTGTAGGTTTCTAGTAACGATTTCTGACGCAGATGTTTTGGCAGTGTTGTATCGATGTAGGAAATCAAGATCTTGAACAAACAAAATCAGCTATAAGTTATAAGATACCAAGCCTGCTACAACCTCTTCGTCTGGCTCAATCGCACGTAAGACAATAACATGCATGGAAGGCTCTTGGGTAGATGGAACATCAGATATACCAGGAAAAACAACCACTGCATTGGGATCACAGGAATGATTGATAAGGGCGACCAATGGAGACACCGAGACACCGATGGGTGTTAAAGTAGGTGTCGTTACCGAGAACGTGTTAGAAATAAACTATACTGTGATGTGAGAGGAGAGGTAAAAATAGTGATGTTGCATACGAACACGAGATGTGATATCAACTAAATTTTTGATCGAGTGAATCCCAAAGTGCCCCAGGTCTTGTGGGGATGAGGCACCAAGATAGCGTACAAGCGCTTGAGACAGGTGGGCATGTGTTTCAACGGAGGAAGGCTGGAGAGATTCTCGATCTATGTGGATAATCAGAGACTTTCAGGGTCAAAAATTAATTATCGTACGAGATTGTAGTCTGTCTATCTGCTTGGACTTTTCAGTGAATGAGTATTGGTTTTTGTACTTCATAGGCATATAACGAACCCATACACCATCGAGTCCACGTTTCTGTCTGCCCCAGATAAGGCGGCCTAAGCACCTTACTGCATCGCTCGGGAGGGCCAGATCAGGAGAGGGAGCCGCTTTAGACCATGCCTGTAGAGCTGCACATTCCTGCTTGTGAAGTAACCAATCACTGTTTTGGCATTGCTAAAATAACAGATGTTAAACGTGTCCGCGATTGATACAGTAAAGATACGGACAGCGTCACAATACGATACTATCCGACAGGTTGTACATCGCTTCAGACCACTCAAAGACGGTCCAAAACAATTTGAGCAATGCATACTCAGGTACTGATTTGAAAGCACCGCGATGTGAGGTTTCACGACCAGTAACACATCACCTGGATTTGACTTTTGTGAGTGTCTTTTATATTTAGTTTAAGAGTGAAAGTACCGCTCTTGCATACAGCTTTGCTCCAAAGCCCCCTTCCGCGACTTTCTGATATACGAACATCTACGTGGGGGGGCAATGAATATATCGATTTGTCCCAGGTAATTTTGCCTTCAGTAGAAGGCTGTAAAGGAGGTGTATCTGAGGAAGACTGGGGAACATTGCGTGGTGTTACATACGATTTAAGCTCCTTCGACTGTCGCGACGCTCGAAGGTTTCTGAATGAGGACATGTGGCGATGGCGAGAAGCAGGTAGTTTATTTATTTACGGAATATGAATTATCTTATCTTATCTAATATATTTACGATGCAAATGCTAGGTTATCTGGTTATCTTAATCTTGAAATTAGATAAAGATTAAAAACAATTCGTTGTAATATTGGCTAAGTTTATCAAAGATCGTCATCATCGTTGTCTTCACTCCGTAAAATCAGCATACTCGACGGCCGGTTGGTGCGCGGTGGTAGAAAACTGTTCCGTGCCCCCAATGTAATCAACCCCTCCGCCACAGTTGGTCTAGTCGATGAGCTTCCATGCCAGGTAAGAGAGGAACATCGTCTTCACTATCCGTGAAATCAGCATACTCGAAGGTAGGTTGGTGTGCAGTGGTAGAAGGCTGATCCACTCCGCCATTGTAATTAACCCCTCGGCCATAGTTAATTGGCCGGTCTAGTCGATGAGCTTCCATGCCAGGTAAGAGAGAAACGCCGTCTTCACTATCCGTGAAATCAGCATACTCGACGGTAGGTTGGTGTGCAGTGGTAGAATACTGCTCCACTCCCCCAATGTAATTAACCCCTTGGCCACGCCAGTCAATTTGGTGGGCTTCCATGCCAGGTGGGAGAGGGACGTTGTCAGGTTCCATGTCTTCACTATCCGTAAAATCAGCAGCATACTCGACGGCAGGCTGGTGCACAGTGGTAGAAGACTGCTCCACTCCCCCAATGTAATCAACCTCTCGGCCACAGTTGATTGGCCAGTCTCGTTGATGAGCTTCCATGCCAGGTAAGGGAGGAACGTCGTCTTCACTATCCGTGAAATCAGCAGCATACTCTACGACATGTTGGTGCGCAGTGGTAAAAGACTGTTCCACTCCCCCCATGTAATTAACCTCTTGGCCACAGTTGATTGGACGGTCTAGTCGATAAGCTTCCATTCCAGGCAAGAGAGGGACGTCGTCAGGTTCCATGTCTTCGCTATCCGTAAATTCAGCAGCATACTCGACGGCAGGCTGGTGCACAATGGTAGAAGACTGATCCGCTTCCCCATTGTAATTAACCCCTTGGCCACGTTCGATTGGCCGGTCTAGTTGATTAGCTTCCATGCCAGGTAAGAGAGGAACGTCGTCTTCACTATCCGTAAAATCAGCATACACGACAGCAGGTTGATGCGCAGCGGTAGAAGACTGCTCCACTCCCCCAATGCAGTTAACCCCTCGGCCACGTTTGATTGGCCGGTCTAGTGGATGAGCTTTCATGCCAGGTAGGAGAGGGACGTCGTCAGGTTCAAGTGTGAGGTTGCAGGTTGCGACGACTTTATAAACATCAGCAGGCCAAGTTTCCAGCCGAAGCAAAGTTAAAAGTTTGAGGTATATGCCCCAAAATGTCGTCATGGAAACAGCTGGCTCGCCGATGCTACTGTAAAGTTGGCGGACATGCTCGTGGAATGGTACAGGCACTAGTTCAAAAACTGGATGATCGGGCGGAGCGTGCAGCAACTCCATTTCTTCGAAAAGTTCAGGTGGAACCGGGACCTGAGCATTCGAGGTAAATGCTGCTGCTCTTTCAGCAATGGATCAAGGCCTACCTTAAAGTCCGCAGCTCCATAAGCAGCGGGTTTCATTCGAATCAAAGTAGGTGGCCCAGTGGGCAAGATCTTGCCACGAACCTTTCGAGGGGCTGACCTGTTCTTGGAGTATACCCACCTGTCAATTTCGCACTGAAGCCATGGGATTGCAACCCAGCGAAAGAGGAGGCTGGATTAAGTTAGCAAGGCCTAGTAGCTCGGTAAACTTTGGAGCCTACCTTTCTAGTACGTTGTTGGGATCATACCACCCATTGAGTAGCCCTTCTTCCAGCTTGTCCTCAAAGCCTGGAGTAAATTCTCGGCGGAAAACTGACCACTTGATTTTAGAGATGATATTGTTGCATCCACTTGCAAATTGGTGCTGAAGGGTGTTGTCAAGGCTCGGGTCAAGTCGATGACGGATGGTTGTATGAACATTTGCTACAGCGTAATTTTGTATGGCTGAATTACTTTGGGTGGTCAATGGTACACCTAAGATGCACCTTGAGAAAAAATTGCAGCTCAAAAACAAAAAAAAGGCCCCCACCTCCGGCCTTTCGGCAGGCATCGAGATAGTACTTTGCAACCAGCCGGGGGTTCTTGTTGGTCCACCAAATTTGCATCCACTGAATTTCGCTGGAAAACGTCTCAATCCCTGCGTGCAGCCATAGACCAAAGCGGCTCCATTTGTCGTGGTGGTCTTGTGCCCAGACGTCATTAACACCGCTCGTCCAAGGGCTCTTTCTATCAGATAGATGGTCCTTGCGCTGGGCTACTCGCTCAGGCTCTACCTTCTTTAGAAGCTTGGTGATGACTGTACTTGATGGGGGTTAAACGGCTGCACTAGGCATGCAAGAGGGGGGGGGGGCGCACTCACCGGGATGCACGGACCCCAAACTCAGCCCGAAGAGCTTTTCGGATTGATTCTGCACTGCGGGTTGAATGACGTTCCCGGATTTGAAGCATGTAGTTGTGGATGGACTCCTCTGTGTGGTTCTGCTGGCGGGTGGACGGCATATTCCACCGCTGCCGCAGATTCCTGACAGCCTGAACGCTGTAAGAGATAAGAAACAGAGCTAGCAAAGGCTAGAGTTGGAGAAGGCTACTTACCCAATCCCATACTTTTCTGTGTCGTAATGATCTTTCAACAGCTCAGTAATCCGAACGTCCGGCTCGCCCATGTTGTAATACTGGGTGAGCGGTCCTTTGATGATTTCATCAGGTGCTGGGCAAAGTGTGGATTATAGCACATTCTAAAGGGGGAAAGAGACTTACGACGGCGCTTATACTGTTTTCTCTGCGTCATCAGAACAACGGGGTCCGTGGCAAATTCAACAGCAGTACTAATTCAATAGCAGTCGTGTGACTTTGGCTGTTTTCCCACCCACCAAGCAGAACCAAAGACTGATCCCAGCCTAGTAATTGCACAAGGGCCCGGATGATGACTTATACCAAAGGAGGCCGATCCCTCCAGACAGTCAGCCCCTTCAAGCTATGCCGCGCAGCAACCTGGTTGATGACTTTGAGGCGCAAGAAACATGCGCTTGGGCTGGATAAAGGTCCGGCCAAGGCTGTGGGCTGGGGCGAGTGTCTGGACGGATGCGGGCACCGTTGACCTAGCAATGCGTAATTGGCCCGCTAAGTAGATACAGTAGAATATGGCAGGTAGTTGTCATGAATATATAGCATGTCAGTCCGGATTGCCATACTTTACTCTTATCTTACATTGTGGATTGTGGAGCCAGGACTAACGACAGCCCAATGTGTGCCGCACCATGCGCATGAGGGCTAGGGACGAGAGCCACTTGGCGTTCATCAATCCATCTCGTGACCCGTGACTGACTGACAGACGTTTAGGACGGCAGTTTCTAAATCAGCGCTTTATGTACCCAGGCCAACGTCCAGGGCTATCTGTGAAATGCTATAAGGTCTTTCATCCTCATTCCATCTGCAGGACAGCACTGTCTACCAGGGAACATGCACCGAAAGTATACATATTTGCTCATCACTTTGGTCCTACTTGTCACATTTCAACTTTGCTTTTCGAACAACGGACTACAGGCAACAACTGAAGCCAATGGACCAGCTGGAGACAGACTCCACGTAGCCACAAGGGACGCTGCGTCGACATCCGTTGAAACCACGGTACCGGGCGGCCAGGTAGTCAATGGTTTTAGCCTTCTTGATAGGCTCTACCTCAAAGAAGGCACCTTCTATATTGTTACATCAAACATATCCGCTTTCCCGCCGACGAGAAGCATGATCGCGCGTCCGTTAGACATTGTGGAAGAGATGATCTCGAGCCTACGAAATGGGTGTGTTTTACTGCTCGCGCTCCCATCTGTTCACAAGGCTCACATTCGAACACTTAGCAATTACAATTCATCGCACCTGATGAAGCTGATGAAATCCTAGGGGGACATGCACTCGTTATACGTGGCGTTTCTTGGATTGTGTATGATACTGAACAGTTCATGAGGGTAAGTGTTTGTGCCAATGGTTAGATTGTCAACGAGTTGACGAACTCTTCCAGCGCTTCTATAATTGGTGGGGAGAGATCATACTTGGAGCATGGCGCGTACATTCATCGCTGATGTCAACAACTTTCTCCGGGCCGTCTCGTGTTATGCTACTAGTAAGTGTGCAAGGTGTATTCGGAGGCCGATTCTGATGGTGTATCGTTAGCATATACTCTATAACGAATGGAAGGACCTTTTAGGCCTTAACGCGGGCCTTATGCGAGCTGTTTTTCCTTCCACTAATATTGACAAATTTGATCACTGGGACGATATGGTTCGTCTCCGCAAGACCTTCGTGTTCGAACGTGCCATGATAATCTCAAGGACAGCAGCTCATACTCAGTAAGCTCCCTTTGATTCTCAAGAGAATTGGCTGGTTATGTGTAATTACCAGCGACCTTTACAAGCTATGGCGCACAATGATTTCCTCAACCATGGCCATCGACGTCCCGAGCACCTTCTGGGAGCCAATCAGACAAACAGCTGTGCAAAACATACTCGGTTACTTCCCGCAGCTTAACAAGCGCGGCGTGGTCGTTGCCCCTCCATCGGCTGTGTCAGAGATGCCTTTTGTCACCTACGTTGTGAGGCAAGGAGATTCGAGGAGATTGGCAGAATTGGATCACGAAGCATTGGTGGAGGCACTCGGAGGATTAGAGCAGGATGGGATCTATCAGGTTCATGTTATTCAAGTGGACGATAAGTCGTTGGAAGAACAGGTTGAGGTTGCCTCAAGGTCAACAGTATGTGGCGAAAAGAAAGCTTCCTGTATGAGTCAACAATTCACCTCCTATGCGTCATGCAGATCTTAGTTGGCGTTCATGGCAACGGCTTGACGGCAAGTGCTGTGGCTGTTTGAGATTTCGTGG
>JABCKK010008029.1:8760-21110 GCA_018221785.1 Calocybe gangraenosa
GGTGTGGGGTTGGTATGGAATAAAATGAAAATAAAAGATAAAAAACAAAAGGGAGTAGGCACCTGAGCGTAATTGTACGTCCTGATTTTCTCGCTTCTATCGGCGGTTCGTACGAGATTTTGTCGGGTAGAGCGTCGGAGGGCGATTTCGCGGGTGATTTTGAGGTCCATGAGGCGGCTTCGGAGGACGGTGAATGCGCGGCGTTTGTTCTGTGCGTTGGCGTTTTTAATTTATTACTTTAGTTCGCGGTGTAAGAGGTAGCTTTTAATTTTATTTATTTACCTGATGTTGACTCCGTTCGTCTTGCATGGATACGGTTATACCGGTTGGGACGTGTGTGAGGCGGATGGCGGATTCTGTTTTGTTGACGTGCTGGAGAAATATGATATTGAAAAAAGGGATGAGAAAAGGATGGTAAAAGACGGGGAGGTTGGAAGCTGCACCTGACCGCCGGCACCTCGAGCACGCATGACTTCTATTTTGACGTCGTCCATGGAGAAAAGCTCTTCTGTCGCGTCTGATTCTTCAACGAGTGGGAGGACCTGTTTTTTGTATTGTTTTTTAGGTCACGTCTTGAGAGAGAGGGGGGCTGGGAGACTTGCAATGACAGCGACGGTAGAGGTGTGTACCCTCCCACTCGATTCCGTCGCAGGTACCCTCTGTACACGATGTACCCCACTTTCCCATTTCAAAGTATCATAAGCACCCTCGCCTCTGACTTCGACCACGGCGTCTTTCACGCCTGCGCTGCCGTCGTTCTCGTTCTGGGAGACGATAGCGAGGTTCCATTTCTTGACGTTACCGAGGCGGAGGTACATTCTGAGGAGATCAGAGAGAAAGAGACTTGATTCTGAGCCGCCTACGCCGGATTTGAGCTCGAGCATGGCGGAGAGGTGGGAGGTTTGGGAGGAGGTGGGGACGAGGAGGGATGGGAGGGTGGTGGTGAGGAGAGTGGAGAGGGTTGTTGTGAGGGAGGTGTGTTCTTCTTGTGCGAGGGAACGCATGAGTGGGGAAGGGTCGGAGAGGAGGGGGGTTGTTTGGGAGAGGAGGTGTTGGGTGGAGGTGTAGGTGTCCCATGCTGCTTGGAGGGGTTCGGATTCTTTGAGTTTTTTCAGGCGAGCAACGTTAAAGTTTGAGTTGTCTGAGGATGCTTGTTCTTGTTCTTTGACGAGTCGTTGTCTTTCTTGAACTCTTCGTTCTAATATTCGAACTAGTCGGCTATTCTGAGTGCTAAGAGCGGATCTGGCAAGTGTAAAGAACATAACATTACATTACGTAACAACAACAAATCTAAGTTTACTCTTCATCGTCATCGTCATCGTCGTCGTCTTCGTGAACGCCGTCTCTCTGCAACATTTCTACGACGATCTGACCACCACCCCCTTTCAACGCGTCTACTTGACCTAGTTTTGTATTATAAATCCATGGTATCTCCTTTCTTGGATACGCCAGCGCTAATTGAAATCCCCACCATGATGATGACGACGACGAATTGATTTGATTTTCGATGCAAGTTTCTAAATTCGATGACGATGTAGACCCATCAGGCGACGTGGTTGGATCGTCGTCTTGATTCAACCCTGGTGGTACGAGTTGACCGTCGACAAACGCGTACAAGCTCGTCAACGTTTCGTCTTCACCAAACGTCCTAATCACACGTCCACCATTCGGAAGTCGCACCGCAACCCTTACATGACCCCCACTTCCCTTGTATTCCACGATACCTCTGTACATCCTCCGTATCCAACGCCGCCACGCCATCCGCCTCTCCCTCTCCCTTGCCTCGTCAGCCTCTCTCGCCCTCTTCCTCTCCTCCTCTTCCCTCGCCAACTGCAGCCTCTCCCTCTCCCTCCGCTCTTCCTCCATCTTACCTTCGATCCTCTCCCGGTCGCGTTCCGCGGTTTGGCGAAAGGCGGCGTCTTGCTCCTCGCGAATGATTCGGTCGCGCTCGCGGTCCCTTTGGGTTTGTTGGATACGGGAGAGGAAGGGCGTGACGCGCGGGAGAAGTTGGTTGGTGATGTGGTCGGTGAGGACGAGCGGGTGGGTGGGTCCGTTGGGGGTGGAGGGGCCTTGGTGGCGGGAGAGGACGGTGAGGGTGGGTGAGGAGGATGAGGAAGAGGAGGTTGAGGTAGGTCGGGAGGATGCGATGGGGGTTCGGCGGGGTTGGAGGGCGACGAAGGCTACGAATGGGAAGGTGGTTGCTTGGAGTTTTTCAGCGGCTGGAGATCAGGATATTGTTAGTTTTTTGATGATAAGGACCCTTTTTGGGTGAGCTTACCACTCCAAGCTTCGTGTTCGCGTACGTCTCCACCCCATACAACGATGTTGTTGTCGTAGAGAAGTTTGACAAGGGTAGCGTCGGTCAGCGTCGAGCTATGTGCTTTGGTAAAAAATGAAAACTAGGAGATGGGAAAGGATTTGCGTACTGTTTGAATTCTGACACGTCGTCGTGCTCCTCACTGACGAGCATGATACACCCGATACGCGCCTCGCGTTGACATATTTTGAGTACCTCGTCGTAACTACCCAGAGTAAAATCAGGCAAAAGCTTGACGCCTCCATTTCCATTCCCGTGTTGGTCGTACTGATCCGAGAGTATTCGGTTGGAACGAGCGGTGAGAGAGGAAGGACCGGCATCTGTAGCGGTGGTGGAGGCGGTGACGTTCATTCTCCCAATCGAGACGGCGCCTGTTTCTTCTTCCAATTGACGTATCCACCTGTCTAGGCTGGTACCGCTGCTGAGGGGGTTGTTGCTGCCGCTGCCATTACCAGAGCTGCCAGTACTGCCACGTGGTAGAGGTCTGCGTTGGAGGGGGCTGTAGAAGGTGAGGGTGGAGAAGCTGATGCGGGGGATGGGAATACGGAGGACGGAGAATATGAAACGAAAAACGTTGGATAGGATGTGGAGTGGGAAGGCTAGGACTGTAAAAAAAGGGCGGGAGAGGTAGGATAGGGATGGGCGTGGGGGTGGAGGGGGTGGTGGGTGACGTGTGGCACGAGGCAACAAGGACGCTGAAGCTGAAGAGTCGTCGATTTGCATTTGGACAAGGTGACGAGGTGTAGTTTGAGGAGGTTCACCGCCTAGTACGAATTCTATAGCGCGCTTAAAGAATGTAAGAAGTCAGTAGTGGATTTGAATAATTTTAGACCCAAAAACGGACTTGAACGTCCCAGCCTGCGCTTTCTAAAACGTTTATAGCGAGATCCTCATCTGTTCCGTTAGTGACAGCTTGGAATTGAGCGATAGCAGCTTGTTGTTGTCGGCTGTTCAGGTGGCTCATGATCGAGTAAAAGAGTACAAAAACAAAATTAAAGTTCAGCTTTTCATCTTTATTTGGTTCCACTATAATGATCCTCAGACCAGTCTTGCGACGATCATTGTATACGACGGGTGCTCATGCCTACGCAACCACAACTTCAACCTTGTTTAACCCAAATAAAATAGAACGCGCTCAAGATGACGTCGACGTTTGCATCGTAGGCGCCGGTCCAGCCGGTCTCAGCGCCGCTATCCGCCTCAAACAACTCGAACGCCAACACGGCGGTCCAGAACGTCGCGTCGTCGTCCTAGAAAAGGGCGGCGAACCAGGCTCACATATCGTCTCGGGCGCCGTCATAGAGACGAGGGGACTGGATGAGTTGTTGCCGGACTGGAGAGTGGAGGGACGCTACCCGGATCACCCACTGAGACAACCGGCGACCTCGTCTTCGATGAGATGGTTCACGCCTAACATGTCCTTTCTCATCCCCCACCCACCGCAGATGAGCAACAAGGGGAATTATGTCGTGTCGTTGTCGGCGTTTACGAGGTGGCTCGCGAGTGTGGCGGAGAATGAGTATGGGGTCGAGATTTACCCGGGTTTCGCGGGGGCGCAGTTGATGTTCTCGGAGGGCGAGGATGCGGTGGACGCGTGGGGGCGGAAAGTGAAGAGCGTGAAAGGGGTCATCACGAACGAGGTTGGGTTGACAAAGTCGTTTGGGATGAAATCGTCGTTTGAGCCTGGGATGGCGTTCAACGCAAAGGTGACGTTACTGGCAGAGGGCGCTCATGGGTCCTTGTCGAAATTGGCGATACAAAAGTATGGGTTGAGGAAGGACTCTCAGCCTCAGACGTATGCGATCGGAGTTAAGGAGGTGTGGCGCGTTCAGGAGGGGAAACATGTCCCGGGGAAAGTCGTACATACCATGGGCTGGCCCTTGGATTCAAAGACTTATGGAGGAGGCTGGGTGTATCATATGGCGGATGGGATGGTCTCAGTTGGCTTGGTTATTGGCTTGGATTATCCAAATCCGTATCTGAGTCCGTATCGTGAACTTCAGGTGTGTTGTCAATTTTCCAATTCCCTATCTTTGTAATGCTCATCTCTACAGCGATGGAAACATCACCCTTATTTCCGTACCCTACTCGAGGGGGGTGAACGACTCGCGTACGGTGCCCGTGTCTTGAACGAAGGTGGGCTTCAGTCTGTACCAAAAGTGAACTTTCCGGGAGGCGCACTCCTGGGCTGTTCGGCTGGGTTCGTCAACGTCGCCAAGATCAAGGGAACGCACAACGCCATGAAGAGCGGGATGCTCGCAGGTGAGGCCGCGTACGACGTCGTTTCTGGTGCTGCCGCTCCTGCAACAGAGGAAACCGGACCGGCGGACATGTCAGCTTATGACAAAACGCTGAGGGACTCGTGGGTCTGGAAGGACTTGTATGAGATTAGGAATTTGAGACCGTCGTTTAATACGGGTTTGGGCGTGTGGGGTGGGATCGCGTATTCTGGGGTTGATTCGTTGCTGCTTAGGGGGAGAGTGCCTTGGACGTTTAAGCATGCGCCTGCTGCTGAGCTTGATAAATACAAGGTTCGTGTTGGGGGTTTTTTTTTTTTTCATTCTTTAAAAAGGAGATTGAACATATTTTGTGTTGGTAGGACGGAGGCTCTCTAGACGCAGCACATACGGGCCGTGCATCGATGTATAAACCAATCGAGTACCCACCGTTCGAGGCACCCCTTTCTACGGATCTCATGACCTCCGTCGCGTTGACGGGGACGAACCACGCGGAAGACCAACCTGTGCATTTACGCGTCGTGCCCACTGGTGAGTTTATGAGAGAGATGGAGGTTGGGGGAGTGGAGGCGGCGGAGATGGGGGTGGAGGTGGCGTCGTCGGAGGCGGTGGAGAATGGAGAGAAGAAGATGGATAGGAAGGAAAGGAGGAGGAAGCATGTGGAGGTTAATTTGAAGGAGTATGCGGGGTTGTTGGGTCGTGCGTGCCCGGCGGGGGTCTATGAGTATGTTGAAGCCGAGGTGAGTTTTGGCGCGTCAGTTGTGGATCGCGTTGCGTTTCTTTTTTTGCATCTTTTACTCGTTTTTGTTGGCTTGCTAAGTGGTCCTTTGTTTCATTAAAGCCGGGTGACAAGGCTGCAGCGGAAGAAGGCTGGGATGGGAAGAAACTTGTTATCAACTCTCAAGTACGTTGTCCCCTTCCCCGTGCCCGTTTCTCACTGTTAATGTGTATCAAAATGATAACAGAATTGTATACATTGCAAGCTTTGTGATGTTAAAGTGCCTACACAGGATATCACTTGGACCGTGCCTGAAGGTGGCGGTGGACCTAAATATTGTTCGTTGTCACTCTTTCTTTTTCTTCAAGGGCCTTGAAGAACTCACTTTTCTTAGCTCTTACTTAGACTTGTCGAACCCTATTCATACCCCCCGCCTGGGGTGGGAGTGGGAGTTGCAATTTTTTATGATGCAGGAAAAGAAAAGAGGACAAGAGCTTGAATGAAGGTTTATTACTACAATCCTATTACACATGATCGTTCTCTCGGTCTCTCTCCCCCCCCTTGCTACTGCTTGTATATTGCACGATGCTAGAAATGTAACTATATTAAAATGTGACACCGAAGAGAGAAAAAGAAAATCTTAAGGGGTATGCGTAGTATGGTATGTGAGTATGTATGGCATGGTAAGAGTGAATATTATTTTGGAGTTGCAGAACCTGGACTACTTGAGCCGGTAACTTTCTCTGTGTCGATGATTTCGGCAAGTTGTTGGTTTCGTTTTTGTGCTAGTTCTAATTGCCGTTGGATGCTCCTGATCAAGAGGGGGCGGGGTCAGAAAGTCAGTCATCGTTGATGAATTAAACAAGAAAACCCCACAAACGCACTTGACATTATTCTCAAGCTCCGAAACCCTCTCTTTACCACCCTGCCGTTCTCGTTTGACCCTCTCTTCCGCAGCCTTCAACCGCGTTTCGTACTCTTTCACCCGCGCCTCCCACCTGACGTCAGCGGAAGCGCTCTTTTGGTTCATGGCCGCGACTTTTTCTTCCGTCGCGAGGAGCTGGTTTTGGGCGTTGTTGAGCCGCCGTTCGGCGTTGGCGGCTCGAGTGGTGAGGGATCGGAGTTCCATGGCGTCGGTCTGGCCTGGGCGTTTGATGTTGGAGAGTTGGGTGGCCATCTCGGCGTTTGTGGCCTGAATATGTGCGAATGTCAGTTATGGGAAACATGAAGACAACACAATGGGGCTTGCCTTGATTGCCTCGAGCTCTCCTTCCTTTGCCGCAAATCTCTTCCGCCAGGTCGTTTTGGTTTCTGCATAAGTTTTGACGCTCGCTTCGAATTTGTCGATTTGCTTCCAGCGATGATCGAGTTGTTTTCGTAGCTCGTTGAGTTTCTCAGAGTGCTTCCCTTCGACCTCTTTACATCTCTTGTCGAACTCGAGTTGAATTTGACTGAGGGATTTTAGTCGTGTGATGAGATTGTCGTGGAAGACGCCGAAATTGGTGAAAGGTTTGGTTTCTGCTTGTCCGCTCTTTTTCTGCCAGGAGCATTGTAAGAATGCAGGAAGTGGGGAGAATTAGGGGGGTTGACTCACAGGTGTCTTGTCTACGCCGATGATCTTGTCTAGATATTGGTAAATCGTGAGAAGGAGGGTGTTTCTCTCCGTTAGTTGATCCCGATATTGCCCTTCGGCAGCTAACAAGGACCTTTGGTCCTTGGACAATCGTTGCTCCAAGTCCGTCACCTTGGATTTGTATGTGGCTAATTCTCCCTCAACCGCTGACAGGGTTGTTTGTACACTGTCGAGTTTCTCGGATATGTTCAGCCTTGCTTGCGTCTGCGCGGCGAGTTGACTGGACAAATCCCTGTTCTCGGAGTGTAACCTGTCTAATGTGCTGTCTCGGTCACGACCCTTAGTATCTCTGTCGTCTAGCTCCTTTCTCGCACGTAAAAGTTCATCTTCGACTCGTTCGAGATCGCGTTTTAGTCTATCAGCCTCGAGTTGTAATGAGAAACGTGCCGTCGTATGCGTTTCTCCCAACCGCTTTGATTCACTTTCCAGTGTCTGCAAGGCAGTTTGTACAGCTTGTAGGTCTGATTCTCGCTGGCTTAGGAGCGTTTGTACTCGTGCTAGATCGTTCAGCGTACTCTCCAAAGCGGATTCTTTACTCTCGAGAGTGCGACGCTCACGACGTAACTTGGCGTCGTGTTCCTTGTCGGCGGTTTCTAGATCAGCTTCAGCGCGTTGTCGAAGTTCCCGTTCCTGTTGAGCTTCCCTGACTAGTTCTTCGATGTGTTGCGCGAGTTCTTCCTGCCTGGATCGATGTGCATGGATCTCGGTATTATAGGTATCGTGCATGTCGGTCATTTCGTGGAGTTGCGTTTTTAAAGACGTGATTTTCTGTTCAGTGCCATTTAGTCGTATTGAATTGGGAGAGGAAGAGTAGAATAGTATAAGGGGACGCACCTCTTTAAGGGCTGCTACTAGGGCTTCTAATCTTTCCCTTTCTGCCGTCTCATCCTCACGCAACCGTTCTATTTCTTCCTTCAATTTGTCATTATCGTCTTCCAGCATATAGATTTGCTCCGAAAGTTTTTCGGTTGCATCATTCAACGATTCGATTTGGGCATCTTTTGCTTCACTCTCTGCTTCTAGATGTGCGAGGGCGGCCTCAAATTTCGTGTGTAGATCGTTTGTGTTAGCCTCAAGCTCAGAGATAGTAAGGCGGAGATCCTTCGATTCTGACTCCCGTTCAGCGAGAACCTGAACATTTCGGAGATAATGAGTAATTGCATTTCTATGAAAGAATATATGTACATCACGAAGCTCCTCCACCTGCCCCCGAGCCTCCTCTACCTCGCCTCGCCACTCACTGTCAACAACTTCAATGATACGTTGGTGTTCTGCCACGAGATCGTCAATTTCGTGTGCCTTTTGTTCAATGTCATCTTCCTTTTGCTGTAATTCGATCATGACTGCAGCCAATTTATCCTTGAAAGCGTTTAGATCTTCTTCGACTGCCTCTCTCTCCTCTCGTTCTTCGAGCATCTGGGTCCGGCTCTCGCTCCGCTCCATAGACTCTGCCTCCCTTCTTCTTTGGAGGTCCTCAATCTCCAGCCTAGCACCATGTATCTCATCCATCAAGTCTTCCTTCTCTTCTTCTTTCCGTGATAACACTTCTACATGCTCGTCCAACCTTGCCCGGAGCTCCTCATTTTCTGCCTCCATTTCATCAAGCCGTCTTTGCAGCCTTTCATTTGTCACTTTTCCGTCTGAGCTACCAGCGACCGACGAGTCTCCTCTGCGCTCCATGATTTCTCGTAAACGCTCGATCTCGTCGGTGCTTTCTTCTAGGAGATTTCGGGCATTGCGAAGCTGCTCCTCTAATTCATCATTTAGAGCCTCCAGATCCTGAACCACTTCGTCATCTACACCACTTCCACCGCGCCGACTTCTCAGTTCCTTCAACTCGCGATCTCGTTCCTCAAGCTTATCCTCTAGCTCCGTTTCTCGATTTTTCGAACTCCCGGCGCGTTGAAGACGATCCAGCTCCCGTTCGAGCTCCGAGATAAGCTTCTTCAGCTTTTTCATCTCCATACCACGTTGTTGGACCTCGATCTTGAGATTGATGTTTTGTTTAAGGGCCGCATCTATCTGGTCTGGCGCAAGCTGTGCAAGGCGTTCCTCGAGGAAATGAACACGTAACTTCACATTGAAGTTTTCTCTTCTAAGGTTGTCAATGTGCTGGTGAAGACTCGAATGGGTCAATTATATACATTGAAGAGTGTCGAGTGTAACATACTTTTTCTTGATCTCGGAGTGACAGGGGTGCCCCTTTTGTTCCAGCTATGCTGGCTCTGGTCGTACGCTTGGGACGGGCGGCCGAGGGAGTCTCTGGTGCATCACTCCATGACTTTCCTTCGGTGCCTGGTGTGCCAACTAAGTCGCTGCTTAAGGATATGTCTGGCTGGCTGCTGAGCGCCAACGACACTGACATCTTCGAACTTTGCGCGTAGCCCGGTTAATGCAAGTACTATGTTGTACTAATGCGTTCGTTCTGCCACCGGGACAGCCAACAAAGTTGACGCGATCGATGCTTTGTTGTTGACAAAAGATGGAAATATAATGTTACATAATACATTACATTAATCGTACTCCTCTTGAACGATAATCCCTGGCGGGTAGTCGTCGCCCTCATCACCACCAATAGTGTATAGTCCTACTTCCTTCTCGTCACAGTCATCGCTCTCATCACCGCCGATAGTATACATTCCTCCTTCTTTCTCTTCACCGATGCCCATGTCTATCGCGAGTGACGTGAGCCCTCCGTCTTCAACGAACAAATCTTTAAGTGCATCATAATTGATGCGCTTGCTATATTTTGGATTTTTTCTGATTAAATTGCGTACCGACTCTGCTGCTGTAGTCCCGTGGGGGGTTGAAGCGTCTCGGGGTTTGTTATTTGTTTTTCGACGCTAATCGTTATGACCAAAAAGAAGTTGATGTTAGGCGTAAGGTTTGAGCAAAAAAAATCCAACGAACCTTCCTGTTTCTGTTTGCTGAGTTTGGACATGGTTCTTGCTGCTCACCTTTAGCTTAAGGCGCTTTCAGTACGATGGAGAAGGCGAGTTTACACATTTTTGAAGCATACCTGCAATGGCCTCAAGATAGTCCTTGTTCAATTCAACCCATACGCGTTCCTTGATCTTGACTTCCTCTTCTGACAACAAAAATCGGTCTAGTTCGTCCTCGTCGAGCCCGAGTAGTTCGTCTTCTATGATTATTTGTGCCCGACGTCGTTCCTCTGCTTCATTAAGCGCATCACTCAGCATCACGCCCTGGGTATTTGTCAAGAAGGTGGAGACTTCTTCCGCCAGAACTGTCGATGCCGCCTCGTCAACCTGAGATGTGGGAGGAACTACAACATCATCCATTACGACCCTTTCCATTGCTTTTCCCTTGCCTTTCGTAAAAGCAGGAGGATCCATCTCTTCCTCCAACCATACATTTCTGAAATCAGCCAGAGTCAAACGTCCGCTCTGTGTGTTTTTGAACTCGTCGAGCCGTTTTTTCAAAGTCGTGTCAGCAATTTTCACCACCTGTACAATCTCTTCCACAGATCTACGAAAGTTATTCATCCGTGCCGCAAGGAGAAGTGCTGCCCCACATATTCCAGCTGGTCGCCGCCCGCTGGTCATCCAATCGCGATCGAAGCGCTGTACTAGACGCATGGCATCTGTTGCAACCTTCTGTGTCTCATCTCCAAATTCCAGCAGAGCAGAAAAACGGGAGATATAATGGGAGGGATCAACAAGAGGTATGTGAAGCTCCAATGTCTGCACAAGTTGAAGATAGGTGTGCCCAAGTTCAAATACATTAACCTGACAAGTGGAAACTATTACGCGTGGAACAAAGAATAGAGGAAAGCCACAGCACCTGAAGGAGATCGGAAAAATCAATGAGCATATAGTTTCTCGTATCTTTTTGCCGACAAGCGACATAAAGGCAAACGGCTACAACATTTAAGCTTTTACGACCTTTTGTAAATTTGAGTTCGATAGCAAGCGTGTATATCCGGCGGGCAGCCAAGCAGACTGTCTCAGAGAGGCGAAGAACATTTGCAATGCTCTGTATCTTTTTGCTAGCGTTCGCGATTGTCTGCTCCCGTGATTCGCTCTTCCCTCGGTTTCCATACGGTCCAGACATTCGTGCATGGGCTACGCCAGACTCAATTCAACGTGTATTACATCAAATATTTCTGATATACTTACTTTCACCTTGCCCCACGAATGAACCTTGGACAACAGCAGCACCACTTGAAGTCTCTCCAAACGCAACCTCGTTCACTATTGCCCCCTCTTCAACTACTGTCCCGCAGATGACACAAATGCCATTGCCAGCCGCGGTGTCATACTCAATTAGTGTCCCGCCACAATCGTTGCATGCGCGCATTCCTGGTGGAGATATGCCCCTTAACACGGCAGGAGCCTGGCAGGAAACACGGCTGGGAGAAAACACTATGTGACTAATAAGGTAGAAGACATCCATATTCGACAAAGTCACGTGTAGTGACTATCTGTGACCTCCAAATTAGGAAGTATTTATGAATTCCATGTTGATTCTGCATGGGCTCTCCGAACCATGAGCGAGATTCCAACTTTTGGTCGGTAGGAACGATTAAGAATCTGGGTAAAAACATTACTGCAACATCTCACGGTTATCAGATCATACAATCTTGAGGAGTTAGCCTCTGAGTGTCAAAACTTGGCAGTCCTTACCCATGGCATGTCAAATAAGGTGAGTTCTCATTTGACAAGACATAAAGAGTGGTCTAGTATATACCCTGCTTTTTTAACTATCCCATTTGTTTCTATGTTGTCAATATCATCTGATCCCTTTTCTGCATCTCTGTTGTCCATAGAATCTGGGTTACTGATCATGACATCTTCTTTTGCTCCATCAATCTCTGCAGGGTCTGTGACAATAGACCACTCAAAGTAAGAAAACCCCTTTTGCAATGTTGGTGCAGCAGGAGATGCTTCCTTGCTTGTTGAAAACTAAAACACAGTCTGACTGCCCTGCTGGTTTCTTAAGAGCTGAATAGCTGTAGTATTTTGGTTCATAGTCACCACATTCTCTGCCTTCATCTGTGGCATTATTTAGAGATTGACTTTGCATATCCCTTCTACACAATCTAAGACATACAGGTTCATCATCCAACACTCTCTCATTGTCATCTGACATATTTCCTACTGATCTTTGTCTCTTAGCTGATATAACCTGTCTTGCCACTTCTAAAGTTGCTAATTGAGCTGCAGTAGCTTTGCACTTTAGGGGCATGGGTAATATAAGAGAAGATAAGCCTTCTGGATACATATCAAGCAATCTCTAGGCACTCTGTCTTATTTTGGGTAAGTAGTCCTTCAATTTTTGGATGTAATTGTATTACACGTAGAATTGGATAAATAAGTCTACTTCACACAAATCCTACTGACCAGATCTTTCAAAATCCACCTTGGATGTGATTTTGACATGCTTTTTGGCTTTAATGAGCATGTCATTTCCTTATTTGATTGT
>JABCKK010008030.1:0-20946 GCA_018221785.1 Calocybe gangraenosa
CGTGTGTGTTGTGGTGTCGAGATAGAATGAATGAAGGTAGAGGCCAGCTCAATTGGAAAATGTGGGGAAGGGGAAACACGGTGGCCATACGATCTCAGCCAAGCCGCGGGGAATAGAGAATCTTGTCAGTGTCAGAACAGGATGGTTGGAGGGAAGAGGCCAGCTCAGAGGAAAATGAAGGAAGGGGGGGGGTGATAGCAAGGCTACACTACAATATGGTCAGTGTGATTTTGAGGCGGCAGAGAAGAGAACACGCACTTGTTTTTTTTTTCCTAGTCTGTTCCGCCATCACAGCATTTTTATTGGTTGGTCTAAGGTCGATTGTCGGCGTGTATGTCGAGTGGCGTGGTGGTTGTAACCCTTTGGAACTACGTGATGACTACGTTGCCTGTAGCTAGTCAGAGCGATGCGAGGTGAGAAAGAAAGAAGAATACATACCCAAGGCTTCAGTGGTGTTTTGGTCGGGGATTGGGAGTTTGCGTCTTCAAGGTTGTGTTGCCACCACGGCCTTTGTATCGGTGGATGTAGTTTGGCTATGGGTTGAATGGCGTGATGGTTGGCTTGATGACGACCTTGAATGTTGCTAATCAGACTAAATAAAAAAAGTGGGCAGGGAAAGAAGTCATCCTCACGGCAGGAACCAGAACCGCCGCGTCGTTGTGGTTGTGCCACTGTCGTAGCATTTGCACCGGGACGGTGTAAAGTAGATCGTTGAGTGTATTGGCGGTCGCGAGGATTTTTGACTAGGACATAATAGCGATGACCCTTGCCGCCGCTGACAGCAGCGAATTATCGTAATAGCAGTATGTCGGGAAGAGGGGTTTGAGTTGTTCATTGTAGCGCAGTATGTAAGTACATATAGCCTGAGAGGACGGCGGCCTAGCCCAGAAATGAATGAGAGGTGAGGAGAGGAGAGTTTGGATGTGAAGAAACAAAAATCGCTTTGTAGGCTCCTTATATACCTGCAGGAGTGGCACATATTGTGTACACGGACCATCTGAGCGTGCGTGACTTGTGTTAGCCGCCCAATAATCGCATTGAATCTCCGACCTTCCCATGAGGCCCACTAGCACATGTCAAATAAGGGTCCGCACAAAGCAACCCCCCCTCAAAACAGGGACGATGGAAATTTCTGGTGTGATGGCAACAGGGTATCGGAATTCGGCATTGGCTCATCAGAGAATGATTTTCCAACTACTTATCGATCTCTTCATGCCAGGAGCAGGTTCTGGCGCTCCTTTGGCGAGGATTTTCTCGTTGTGATCCAATGAGGTCTGTAATCCTAAGATGCTGTCCAAGAGATGGGATCCACTGGTGGGGGCAAGGGTATTTGATCGCATCTTGCGTGACACCGAATGACTTCGAAGCACCGATGAAACAATGGATATTCAGAGACTCATCCTCGGCGCGCATATGAAATCGATACTCACCAGCTCGAACAAAATATTCCCCTGCCCGCGACTCAAACTGAAACTTTGTTTTACTGTGGCGCAGAAACACATCTGTTTGTTGGTGGATGACAGGCAAGTGAATTCGACTGCTACCCAACCACAAATGGCTCGATTGGATTTACACGTTTCCCTAAACAAACACAGCGCTTCCCGAGTTGAGCGCTGAACAATCGATGGGACCCACGAAATAAACAAAGTCTGGTCCGAATCCCGAAAAGCGGCAGGCACTGATCCTCGCCAACTGGGAAAAATGGAAGTACTTATGGACCCATATGGCAAATTCGGTGAGCTTCTTTGTTGACGGTAGCAGGGTCACGAACTAAGCGACAAACTTCGGTTCTGGTGGATTAACAACCTTGCAACTGGGCCTCGTTGCATGGCATGGTACGTTGTTACATAAGCATGCGTTTTATCAGCCCTGTCAGATTGCACCTTATGACCGCGGAAAGGGCTGCTTCAGATATATCAGATGTGTGGAGCCTAATGTCAATCTCGGAAATTGTCGCCGGTCGAGAGCAGGTCTCCGAGGAAATTCCAGCGCAAAGTGCCTGTGATAATTGGCTAGACCTAAACTTACCTTGTATATCGCTGGCAAAGCCATACGGCGCGTTCCCTTTGAATATGCTAACAAGAAATTGAGAGAATCAAAGCCAAAAAAGTACACGTACTATATCTTTATACATTAGTGAAATTTGGGACTTTGGCGCTATTTTGCGATGTCGGAAATTGCTGCCATGTTTAAGTCTGGCTGGGGCACAGCATCTAGCCTGCCAGACTGTAGAATTAGAGTAAAGAAGAGTTATAGCTCCAAAATTGAGAGTTTAGGTATCAAAGAGATTGGCATGGTATACAATGAAGTGTTCTGTTAGCTCTCGCTTCAGAACCGATGCCGATGTATCCATAGGCCTCTAGATGTCAGCAGTAGGAATCGGACAAGAGGGACTTCTAATTTCACTAACTTTGTACACACGATAGGAACTAAAGCACCTACTAGTACCCCCGATTCTGCATTCATGGCATGGTTAAAGCCTTGGATTAATGCAGTGAGACTGGCGACATGAAAAAAAACGATAAGGTCTCCAAGCGCGTGTTAAATCGGACTGGCATTGAGTGGCCCGCCAGTTGCCGATAAACTGTACCGAGCGAGTCTCAAAAACACTTCGTAGACTCAACCAACTGAGCACCCTTTGATTTGCGCCAAGTTAGCAGTTTTCCTTTCTACAGGAAGTGATCAGCAGGCTGCAAATCCGCATACAGGATAGGCCGAGCAAAGATTTTGCTGACGGACTTTCTTTTATAAGTGGACGAGGTGGATGGATTGGACTCGTAGCTTTCCAAATTGGCCTTATCCATCTGTGTACATGCAGCAACGCATGGGGCTAATCGGCAAATATCGGTTGTAGATTAACAATCTCGCCACTGCTGATTCCCGTTAGGTATCATGACACTGACAGAGACAACGATGATTTGCCCGAGCCCGTTGTTTAGAAGGGTATCCCAAAAATAGAAAGAAGGCGCAACTAGCTAGCTATGTGAGATCCATATTGAGGACTGGAGAGGCTGCTAAATGCGTCAAGAGGGACTTGAAGCACCTACATCTGGGTCTGTCATCGTGGTACAAATAGAATTTCTAGTTAAAGTTCGTCAGCGAGAGTTTGGCCCCAAGAAAAAAACCCAGCGTTTACAACAGTCGCGCACCTGTTTCTCATGGGGGTCTCAAATGGTAACCGATAAGTTGGTGTTCAAAACTGGAATTCGCACGCAGAAGCTCCTCCTCGCATTCACCGACCTCGTTGAGCGATTGAGCTGTTCGGGCCTGCTGAAGCGGTACTTCACTATATCTCTGACGCCGATAAACGTGATTAACAGGCACTTGATGTGTTTGATGGATGATACTGTTGGAAGATGCCGAACAGAATACCATACTACTACGATAAAGATAGAACAAGGTATTCGATATTGCGTTTATCCCTCAGCTCGTCTTCGTTTTAGCTTGCCCTGTCGCTCTCTATATCATACATGGAGAGTACAAACCAGTCAAAAATTGAGTGGATGAGAGGGTTTGGTACGCACGAGAAACTTATAGTTTTTCTTTTCCGACTCTCCTTTTTTATCGCATTTCTCTGCGCTTTGCGTCTTGCCGCTGCCTCAGGATTCGCTACAGCCTGGGTGGCCTGCGACGCCTTTCGTTCTCGGCGAATGCCTACCACGCCCTGCCTGATCTGATTATACGTGGTAGAGAACTGTGTCGTGCCCACTTTGCTCTGAAGCAAATCTTGGAGCTCTGTTGCCACGGTCTTTAGCTCATCTTATCATGGAATATGTCACGTGAGCTGGTTTAGAGGTAGGAGGAAGAGAGCATACCTATATGTGCGTCTTTGATCGTATCGTCTTCCAGAATACGATATACAGGTGTGAGAATGTGGACAAGGAAATTCTCGAGTCGAGTAGCGTCCATATGGGAGGCCATGGCTGCGAACCAGCGTAAGACCGATAACGGCTGTTGGGCCCAGTTTGCCTGCAGCGCAAGGGGGTGAGTCAATGGCCCTTATCTCTCAATCACCGAGAATCAAACTCACACTTTGAAATGTCCGATTCCGCCTTGAGATGTGTGCAGATTTGATCTGATAAGAAAGTTTTGAAAACAGCCATGGGAGAGGGTTCTTCTGCTTCAGCTCTTCTGCTATATTTGTCTCACGCTCCTTGTCAACGGCGTCGAAATTGTCTTGTAAAGAAGCCTCTAGGGCTGGCATAGCGTAGAAGCATTTACCAATATAAAAGAGGTTTTTTACAACCTGCAGTCCGAGAGCCTCGTCCAGATTTTCGCTCTTCAATTGCGAGCACATTCTCTGCGCTACATCCCGCATGCCGCTGTTGGATAAGGGATGGGTATCTGGATATCGAGCCGCTGGGGGGCCTGGCGGGAATGCATTGAACAAGGTGCCCAAGAGTCGGCAGGCAGCAGTACGGACCCAAGCATGAGGGAAGAGTAGATGCGACACAATAAGACTCCAACGAACGCGTTCTTCTTGAGTCGCAAACTGTGGGAAAAAGCGAAGGATTTTGGTGAGGACCGTCAAGGCATAATATGGAATTTGCCAATCAAGGTCGATTTGTATTGAGGAGTCGTCGGCTTCATGGGCCTCGGCTTCTGAGAGGTTGCTTGCGCTACGAACGAGAGCTGAGTTGAGGTCCTCGAGGATGATGGTCATATGTGGTAGGGAGTCCGTCTCTAGCACGTCGACGACGAAGCCATAGATTTGGGAAGAGACTCTGGCAAGTTGCGGCTGCGATTGCTGTGAAGCCCAAGAATGGAGATGTGAAAATATGAGTTTCCTCCGATTATCATCAAGGCGCGTAAATAGGCTTTTGATCAGAACAGCCGCCATCTCTCGGCACTTAGCAGAGTCGTCGTTTGCGATGACCATAGCGAGGGCAATGAAGAGAAGGTCAGAGTAGTCGTAGACGAGATTAACCTCAAATTTGTTAATGACAGCGCTGAGAATCTCCATGACCGATTTCCTCCCACTCTCAAATACGTATGACAAATTTTTCGCAAAGAAAGTCATCTGTTTCCGGAGGCGACCTTTTCCCTGGGGGTAGTCGAGAAGAAACTGGAGTAAAACCCCTCTGCAGAGTTCCTGGACCTGTGTTGACTGGCTGGTGACCATAATCTCTGATACTTTGTCCATCAAGTCATAAATTTCGGGAACGACAAATTTACGCGCCACGATAGTTCGTAGCATAGAGAATACGGCGGCTTGGCGATCTGGATCCTCTAGATCAGGGGCGAGTAGGCCAAGCAAGTAAACGAGATCTGTCTCTGTGACTTGTACGGAGGGGCAATCCCTCACCATCGTAGCGAGAGATTTGAGAGCGATCTGCACAACTTCCGACTCTGTGTTGCCAACTTGTTGAATGATGTCAAGGATTTGTCTAGTAAATACTGGAGCCGACTTGTCCAATGATTTTAGTGGACACCTAGATAGTCCCGCTGCCGATCTCAAACCTAGCAAGATGACTGGCGTGCTGGTAGAGTAGAGCGTGTTTCCCACAACAACTGTCATAGCATCGAGGCGAGCCATCAGGTCTGTATCGTGGAAATCGAAACGGTTTCTACGCAGAGCAGTATTGAGAAGCTCCAAGCCGAATGCGACAAAACTGAGACATATGAGACAAGGAAAGAAGGCAAGATGCTAACCATACCGGAACGAATTGTTGGCAAAATGATCAACCTTCATTGCCTCTTGCCGTTTAGTCTGGACAATTACGTCCTTTTTCGTACTTTGTTTGCGGCGTGCGGGCGCCTGTTTGAGGAAGCGTGCGTTCTGAGTGATCAGGGTGTTACACAGGACCAAAAGCTCTTTGGGAATGAGATGCTTGTTGCTATTCAATCCTCCGGAGATACGCCTGAGGACTTCTTCCACAAGGTTCATGACTTTTACGGATGCAGTTTCTTCCATGATGGATTTAAGTGGGGCAAGGAGGCTACTGATTTTTGGTGGGGTTACGAACTTAGCAATTATCGCGAATGAATCAAGGCCCTTTGATGCAGAGGAGTGCACCTCCCGTATTTTCGTCTTGAAACCCTCCGCTTGCACATCTTTCCCAGATTCTCCAAAAATTACCTCGGCGGAGACATAAGCGATGTCATTCACACAGTCGTCTAGATCTTCGAACGATGCAGCATGACTGCCAGATGTGATGTGGACAAGTAGCGAGTGAACCATGTACGCTAAAACATGGAGCTGGGGGCCACGTAGCAAGGCCGCCCGCAGCTCTCGTAGAAGGAGCGGGAGATAAGATGGGCCAAGTGACACTGCGATGCGACTGAGGGCTTCGCGGCTGAGATCCCTCGTTTCTTGCGATCGACTTCGAAGAATTTGGCTGAGAATGGTGAGCAAACGAACTATTTGTGGCTCGCGGCTCGCGGGGGGCAGGTGCTTTGCGACGGCAACAATGCCGATGGAGATGGGGATACGGACGTTATCATCAGTATTCTGGTCATGTTTCTCGAGATGATTAAGGAGATCTGGCAAAAGTCGGAGGTTGACAGCATCGGCAATTTGGGCCGTCTGCCGAGCAGTTAGGACATTAGCTATTCGTGGGGGTACTTCAACATCCTCCGGAGTAGCATCGTCGCCATCGTTCTCGTCCTCGGCGACCGCATTGTCGTCTTCTTCCACTATTTCGTCCATTGGAAAATGGAAACTATCTAAAAGAGCCACTAGAGTGCGGACGTAGATCCTCTCAGATTCATCTTTGACCCGGGACAGTTTCAGATACTTCTGTACTAGCCCAAAGTAAGCACCCCAAGCCAAGTGTTTTGCCATGCGCCCGGATGTCAAGATAGCTTCATTTACCAGATGGTGGTCAGTAGAAGCGGTATTTGAGATGTAGTTTCCGACAAGGGGAACGAAAATCTCTGCAAGTGTATGGCTGCGAAGGTGACCTTCATCGCAGTGCTCGGCGAGGCGTCTCAGAGCCCTCGAGCGCCTGTGCACTTGAACATGGAGGATGTTATTAAAAAAATTTGCCTCTTCATCGCCATCAGCCAATAAGACCTTCATCTCCTGTAAGGAGGCAAGATGATTGCACTTCAGAACCGCATACGCAATAACGCCGAGGACCTCAGTGCGAACGAGCTCATTCTTGGATCGGAGTCCGTTCTTGAGCCCTGAAAATAAAACTCGGTTAAAGGTGACCTCATAATCAGAGGCAGGTGAGGCAGCAACCAAGTCAACAAAACGCCGTAGTGCAAACGATGCGTTGTTGCGTATAGCTAACTCGAGGGGATCTTGAATAAAGTGCAACATATTGTAGAGCAAAGGGAGCCAGTCAGAGGATGATAGTACGTTATATTGAGTCTCGTTTAATAGGGTGAACGTTGTTATTCGAGTGTCGAAATCAGGCTCATCCATGTGTTTTGACGAGTAGGCATTGAGTGCTTCAACGAGGGAGGCTAAGCTCTGGAGCGACGTGTCAATCGTCGACAGCCTTAGGAATACCGAGACCAGGCTGAGTCTGGATTGACGTGAGCGGAGAGACTGGAACAACCGTGAAAGCAGAGCATAGGTTGCCTGGTATGCATTCGACGATTTGTCGGATAGGTCGGAAATCAGCGGTAAAAGACTTTCTATGATCTTGAGTAGATTAGCTTTGACTTTCTCCGGAACGAATTTAGCTGGTTTCTTAAGCAGAGGAGTGAAAAGTTCGAGTAGGGTCGAGGCTTGTGCTGAGTCAGTGCAGTAGTGTGCGATCTCCGAGAGTATGTTGATTTGACGCTGGGCTAATGGCGAAGTGACGCTGGCGACACCTTTTGTATGCTGTACCAGGATAGATAGATTACGAAGGAGAAGGGAGACATGGGGTTTGACGACAGAATCCTGGATTTCTGCCTCTGTCGTACAGGACGCCAATATGCGTTCAATGATATCAAATATTCGTGATATGACGGCGGGCTTGACATTGGGGGCCACAAGACAATCGTAAATCTTTGGGAGCACTTGCGCATCATATTCGACAAGGAATTTGATATAAGTGGAATCTATACACCAGGAATAGAACAGTTCAAGGAGCGCCGATGGTGCTTGCGTATTCTCCCTGTCCAATGCGGCCAGGCGGGGTGATATAAAGGAGGAAAAGCAGGCCGGCATGTATGGAGTAAAGTCGTAGCGCTCGGGGGAACGGAAAAAATCTGCGAATCGTTTCAGGCCTAGCTGTCGAATAGACCTAATTATTTTGGTTGTCGATCCCGTTTCTCCTGATTCTTCCAAGTCTTCTAAATCCTCGTCACCCTCTGCTGCCTCTTCGTCTTCGTGAACCGCGGTTGTCAGGCTTTGTTGAGCATTATTGATCAAGTCTACAGTGGTTCCGATCAGGGCAGGCCAGTAAGTGACAAGTTTAGGCCCTAGATTTTTTAGGACGTCTCTAAGGAGAGTTAAAAAGCCACTCTGCTGTTTTCTCGATACGGAAGCATCCACAGATACTAAGATAAATGGTTGGTCGCGGCGCACATCAGAGGCCGATTTGAGCGGGCGTAGCATAAGATCCACAAGTAAACCCAGCTCTTCCTCGGTGCAACCCCCTAACGTGCCTAGAATTGCAGCTCGGCGGTCAGCACCACGTGAGCGTCCCTTCTTCTCCAGCATGATCCCAAATAGAAGGCGGATGAGGATGTTGAAGAAAGCGCTTCTGTCTCGAGATTCGACGAGGGTTAAATCAAGCGAAGTTAGCTCATCGCGCCAACGTGTCTCATCCAGTAGGGCAAAGAGCTTTTCCTCGTAGGATGCGAGAGAAGGCGACTTGTAAGTAAAAATGCATCTTAGAGCAGTTGACTGAAGTGAGCGGTCGGGATGCGACAAGGTCGAGACGTAAAAGGTATGTAAAAATTCCGTCATGACAAGGGCCTTGGGGTTAGCGAACTTAGAGAATAACACCAACCACGACGTCAACCTTTGTTTTGGCATTTTTGAGACGGCGTCCGGTCCCGCCAGAGCCAAGAAATGCGGAACGAGCTCGCGGTTATGTTTCTCAGCTAGAGACGAACATTCACTCAAGGCTACCAGTAGCTGGTGTTCGTAAGAATGCCAATCGAATCGTTCGCCAGAGTTTTGTGCCTTTCCAGCTACCGATGAGTACTGACTGGAGTGAGACAGAAGGACACACACCTCGATGAGCTTGAACAATGCGCGTTTTTCGTCTAGCCACCTCGCAACCACACCCCGTAGTTTATGTGCAGACGGGTCTTTCCAAGTTCGTTCTTCCTCCCAAGGGATACGGTCAACTTCGTTAATGTCCTGTGCAACTGGAGACATCCAATCTGGTGAAGTTTGGGCAGCGCGACCTTGTCCAACGAACTGAACTTCGGAAAAAAGTGTTTGCCACACAAGGTCGCCAAACCTCTCGGAGAGGGAGGATAATGCAACAGTAGCCGGCGACCATATTGGTCGCAGATTGACCTTCATCTGAGCTGCATCAAGATTGAATTAATAAGAACGACACGTGGATAAATTGAGTAGACGGACCAATTAGCCAACGACTACATATTTCAGCTCCAAGCTCATCTTCGTCGTTCAAAATCTGCCCTAATCTCCCTATCCGTAGAATGCGCTCCCGTACACCCTGAACGTCGAGAGGCGCCTCTTCACCTTGTAAGCACCGCCGGATGACCTCGTGAGTGTTGGGTGACGACTGAATCAACGACGACCCTAGCAGTCTCAACGTTGCTAACCGTAGTTGCCAACAATGAGACAACAGCGATGGTTGCAGCTTCGGGTAGATAGCTTCTAAAGGCACCACAGGCTCTTTTACAGTCCTGTATGATGTTGGTCACTCTACAAGGCAACCCAAGCAACGAAGAAGAGCGCACACTATTTGAATTAACGACACTAAACCTCCGAGCACTTCTTGCGACCATCCCCAGCACTCCACACACGTCATGGTCCACATTTTCAGATCCACAGAATCAACCCACTCGGAAGGATTGCGCTTTTTTAGTGCTTCCAAGCAGAGACCGAGTGCCCGACTAGAGTTTGAAGGGGTTTCAGTATACTCTTTTTCAGCATCTTGCGAAGTAGCTAGAATGTTGTTAATCATGTCCAGGATAGTCAAGGTAACGGACGAGGAGAAGAACTCGAATAATGCGAAGGCATCGCTCAACTCAGCAGCCTACGAGAGTATGAATTACCTGAGAGGGAGAATAGAAATCGGAAAAACGTACGGCCACATCATCGGCCCTACGATCCCAACTTTTTAGCCTCGCCAACGTCCATCTCTCAACCCTCTCTCTCCAGACAACATCAGTTTCTCCAGCATTCAGCTTTTTGGACCTTTTCAAAACCGCCATAAGCTCTAGGACACCCTTGGGATCCAGATCTTGTACTTCCTGAGTCGCCGTCACCTTCAGCAACAGAGGGAGCGCAACTAGCTTCCAACCACCCCAGTTCAGCTCAGCCAGGCATCCGTTGAGTTTCAAAGAAAATTGAAGGACGGATTTATCACTCGAGCCTGACGCCATCGCCCAGATACGCTGAAGAAACCCGCGGCAGGGACCAATCCACAAGGACATATCGGCTGCTGTAAATGCTGCGACGCTAAATTTGAGCAGACCAGTATAAAGAGCAGGAACTATTGGAATAGTGGAAAGTCCTGTGATTAGGGAAGCTAGTTGCGTCGCTAAGGTATAATGCGTTAGATCCACTTTGAAAGAATAAGACGGAAACGCTGCGCACGACTTAGCCTTGAGCCCTTACGAACTGCGCTGGGAGCAACAAGGAGCTCCAGCATACGTCGGATTTTCTCAATATCAGCAGATGAATCACCATCCGGGAATTTTAGAATCGAGGAAAATTGTGCGACGAAAATATCGGCAAGGGGAGAAAATTGCTCCGCATTTTTAACATGGTGAATCAACGCAGTGCAAACCCGACGAATGAGCGTGTAGGTAGGTTCTGGTTTGTCGGTTTGCAGGTAGAACATTAGTAAGGGGGTAATGATTGAAGATGTTGTCGTGTGCAGCGTTTGAGAAACAGACTGGAACATATCTGGTGAGGAGTCCTAGCAGTTGAATGATCGCTTACTTTGCACGCAGATACAATCACCCAAGCCGATGCATCATCTATTCCATCCACATTCTCCGCTAACATGAGCACCGTCTTCTCGCGTGCAGATGGTTTAAGTCTTCGCAATACAGACCCCCATACCTCAGCCATGGCCCTTTGTACTTCAGCTAAACAGTTGGGAAGAGTAGAGCGCAGGATAGCCCAGGTTTTCTCGATGAGATTAGTGTGCGTCGAAGGAACAAGAAGAAACTTGAAAAGTGTTGAAAAGGTTTCTAAGAGTGCTGTGAGAGCCGGGGCAGAGATAGAACGAGGAAGTAGCTTTAATAGACGCTGGAGAAGGTCGGGGTAAACAGGTGAGAGCGTTATCCGAAGGTCGTGAGCCATTTTTTGTAGAAGGCTATTCGAAAATTTGAGAAAAAGACATCACGGATGAGAGAAATACTTACTCAAGTAAAGCAATAAGCCCCTCATCGTCGGAGGTGTCAAACGCCCCTGTCCAGAGTTGAATGATATCTTTCCAGTTGTGTAGAAGCAATGGCATAGAAGCTGAGAGTGATTCGGCCTTGTTGGCGAAAGCGATGAAGCTTGGAGCGAGATTGAGCTGCCTCCAGTGATCAAGCGCTTTGTGAAAGTGAGAATCATTTTCCTGAGTTTCAGTAAAAAGATGAGAGCGAATGAATCGAAAAAAGAAACATTCTACCCACCGAGATGTCCTCGTCGAGTTGAGCCTGGTTATGCGCAGCTGGAAGGTGCACTTCTTTGAGGGTTTGATTGTAAGACTGATGCTAATTGACAAGCAAGTAGTGTGAGTGCTGGGCATGCTGATACACGGTTGAAAAATTCTATTGACCTTGAATCGTTTGACCCTTGGTTGATCATCATGGTCGTCCATTGTTAAAGATGTTCCCCAGTTATTATTTGTTGTAATCTTTCTTTCTATCGTCTTCAACGGGCCAAGCCGCTAAGTTGCATAGAAGTGATATTTTCGTATCTTAGAGCCAGGAAGACCGTAACACGGATGAGATCTGTGAACTCGGGAAAACATTCGATCAAATTTTAGATGATGTTTGGCTGCCCCATCGGTAAACGACACGCTCCTGACAAATACTGACAAGCAGATTGATAGTAAGCCGCAGCTACTTGTTCAAGCACTTTATGCTCTCTTCATGCTTAGCGCTTATCTGCTAACTCACCCCTTATCCTTCTCCTCCGACTCACTCACTCAGGACCTGAACACTTCTAGCCTTATACGGATTAATTTTTCGCCGTATCGCCGTGCAAACCTGTGTCAAGGGCTTTCGCTTGACCAATTTATCCTAATCGTGCCCTTAGAATAATAGTTGTTCAAATCTACGATGTCGAAATATGACAACATCCTGAATAAACTCTCCTCCTTCCCCACCTGGTCTCCACAAAACGAGTCCGTAAGCAATTTCTACTAAAGAGGTGTTAGGCTTTGGCTTGCTTATAACCTCCTCCCGACCCAAAAGGCATTATTAGAGCCATTCACATACATAACCTCGAATCCAGGAAAGGAAATTCGCGGTCAGCTTGTGGAAGCATTTAATCTCTGGTTAAATGTCCCAGCCAAGAAACTCGCCGTTATATCGAGAATAGTGAGCATGTTACATTCAGCAAGTCTCCTGTAAGTTCCATCGCTCTATACCCCCAAAATAATAGCATAACAACCTCCTATTTCTAGTATAGATGATATAGAAGACGATGCACAATTACGACGAGGACAGCCAGGTACCTTGTCGAACTTGTGCATGTTGTCTATTCTTAACCTCTTACGTCAGTCGCTCATAAGATCTATGGCGTACCTCAAACGATAAACACAGGAAATTATGTGTTCTTCCTTGCCTATCAAGAACTCTTCACCTTGAGAGATCAAGAATCAGATGCTGCGGGCGGCCGAGGTCTTGATGCGATCGTAACAGGTACATTAACTACCTTGGGCCCTAAGATCCCAGCATTTACTGTTTCTTAGAGGAGCTGCTTTCTCTTCACCGAGGACAAGGCTTGGAAATCCTTTGGCGTGACTCCCTTACTTGCCCCTCTGAGGAGGAATATATATCTATGGTGAACAATAGTAAGTTTACTTCAATACTCCTGGCTATAATCAAGTGTTGATACGCTTTCCATCTTGCTGACAGAAACCGGTGGCCTTCTCCGCATAGGAATCAAGCTGATGATGGCTTGCTCGACTAGCAATGTTGATGTGTAAGTAAATGATCTGGTTTTTTACGGGTGACCAGACACTTAATCCGCGATCTATACAGCGACTACGTACCGCTTGTGAACCTAATCGGTATATTCTTCCAGATTCGTGACGACCTCTTGAATCTCCAGAGTACAGAGGTACTTAATAGATATCAATTACTTCGTGCATCATTCACTAACCTTAGGGAAAGTACACAAAGAACAAGGGATATGCAGAGGATCTCACCGAAGGGAAATTCTCCTTTCCCATTGTCCATGGTATCCACGCTGACACAACCAATCGCCAAGTTCTCAGTGCGCTTACCCACTCCAGACCATTTAGTAACCGCTTAACACTGTTTCTAGACGTTCTCCAAAAGCGACCTGCCACACCAACACTCAAGATCCATACCATCAACTACCTAAAGGATCGCACCAAGTCGTTTGATTACACACACTCCGTGTTGGATAACCTTGAGGCGCAAACGCGTCAAGAGATCAGGAGGCTAGGTGGGAACGACGCACTAGAACGAATCATGGATCGGCTACACGTCGAGAGGCCGAGCCCTTCTTCATGAGAGAGAAACGATCTAATCTTAGAGTTATTCAGTCCAAGTTATATATTACTAGCCTATATTTAATACATGGGTCCCACGTTATTTGAGGTCGGTTTAGAGCAACGCCGTTTTCGGACCACATATTACCCGTTGCATCTACAGTCTTGCCAGTATCCTGCCGCTCACAATGTCTTGAAGAGTAACCTTTTGGACTTGAGCAATGTTCACGGCGTGAACCCCTGGGTACCCCTTCCCACCCAAATCTCATGACATGAGAGTGTTGATGAAGCGCAGTGTGAACAAATCCATACAGAGCTGAAAAGTTCTATTACTCAAATGTCTATACTTAGCACAAAAAACCAAGTCCATGTTTCCTTCTTGTAATTCAACTTGTCTACCCGCGGAGTTCCCCTCAAAGGATAGCAGCAACGACCCCTCCCAAGACTACAGCAAGGACTCCACCTCGTCCGGCGTCCATTCCAACAGCTGAGTTAGCCGCAGAAGTGGTGGCGGCAGCGGTTGTAGCGCTCGACGTAGGAGAAGACAGGGTACTGGTTGGAGTGATGGTCAACGGGACTGATGGAGTGAGAGAAGAGAGGATAGAGCTCAGGCCGGTGGCGGTATCCGTGTCGGTATCAGTTGCGCTGACGTCAGTAGGGGTGGGCAGGTCGGTAAAGCTCGTATCTGAAGAGTCGGTGACAGTAGGGATGGGTCTGAAAAGGTGGGGGAAAAAAAAGGCTGAGTAAAAACATCATTCGTGACAAACAAGCAAAATTGGCATACGGCAAAGACGAGTCACCAGGCAACGAGGTGGGGAGAATCGTAGCGGAATCAACGCCCGTGTCCGAGGTGTCCTGGGCTTGTGTGATCAAAGCCAATACAAGGAGAGACAAGGCACTGGTGAGGATGGTAAACTTCATGGTAGCTTATGCCAGGGAAGTATTAAGGGGTGAAGCTGAGAAAAGGGGTGCTTATATATACCTTGCCCATGGCCCACCGAAATAGGGATGTGGGAAAGTGCTTGGGAAGGTGGCGCCGTGGAGCGGAGAGAATTTTTGGGGTCGTCCGCAGCACCGTTAGAAGCCGGTAGCCCTGATCCATAAGTTTCACCTTGCGGCTATCATCAGTTTTATGGGATATCTGGAAAATGAATCACCGCGACGCAGTCGAGTTTGATGAATATCGGACCAAGCGATGAGCCCCGCGTCTAAGTCATCTTTCTATTGATCAGCGGGAGAGAGACTGTTGTTGATCTATCATAAGTAGTGCAGGCTTACATACATATCATAGCAGTTATCTAGTGGCCGTAGACCACCGTAAGGTTGGATGAACGATGGCTATGTCAGTATAGGCCTCTAGTGTCGCAACTAGACCCTTAGCGGTTTTACCATGTGATTATGTGATTAATGCGAGATTCCTGACTTGCCCGCCCTTCGCGGACAAACGTCCATTCTACCTGCTAACCATTGCGAGTAGAATCGTTTGATATATGTAATAATTAGTAAAAATTACAATGGGATGTTTTTTGCAAGCTACGAATCCTCCTCGTCGTCAGAAATGTGAATCTCATCCACATTAGCTACCAGTGCCGCCGTTTCCGAGTTGGAGACTCCCTCTCCCTCTCCCTCGCCCTCCACCGTCGGCAATTTTGTTTTCGCAGCTACAAAAGCCAGGCCTTTCCCACCACCAGCCTGCTTCTCAACAGCAGCCATAGCATCCTGCGCATCATCCACATCCTCCGCTTTCCTCGCCCCTTGTCTCGCAGCCATCGTCTCCGCCGCCAGATAGCTCGCCTCCGTGTTGAACTGTGCCTGTACGCTCCGCTTGATGCGCAACATCTCTCGGAAAGTATCCTCAGAACCAGTCTCGATCTCAAAGCTGTTCCACTCTGTCCAAAACTGGGGGTTGGTGCGGGGGTCACAGAATTGGGATGCGTGGGCGTAAATCGCACGAGCTCTGTCGATCTCGCCGAGCTTCCGCTCCAGCGCCGCGAAACGGAGGCACATATCGGCGGTTTGGCGATCAGGGAGAACTAGCATATTTTTGGTTGTTAGATTCTGATATTCTTCTGTGGTAAAGCACCTCAACTCACCCTCAAGCGCATGTTCGTAGATAGGCCGCGTAGCCGGGAGCCCGTAATTTGCGGTTGCCTTCGCAATGTAGATCGTGAACATCTAATATATATATCAGCATATTTGACCTCCAAGAAAAATCAAGTTACATGACGAACCTCGAATTTATCTTGGTCTCCAACGACCTTGGTCGCCCGGTCGAGGATATTCATCGATCGTTTGGCCAGGCCGTAATCTTCCTCAAGTTTCGAATACATGAGGAAAAGAGGTTTACACGACTTGGGAGGGCACTTTTCCAGAGCTTGCTCAAAGAGGTCGCGGGCCCTCTCAAGCTTCGTTCCACCCTAGAAAGGCTAGGCTGAGCACATAAAAAAATGAGATCTTTGGAAACGACGTACGTAGCGTTTCATGAATTTAGAGAGGTAGATGTTCCAGATTTCGAAAGAGATAGGGAATGTGAAAAGTTCAACGCCACGTTCATAAATCTAAAGACATATTATCTACTACTGCAATATCAGATGGTTCCTGTAATAAACTTACCTTGAAGCTCTCCTCGAAATACTTGTTTTCTTCCAAAAAGGCCGCGTAGTTGACAATAACTTGCGCATTAGCAATACGCAGCTCAAGGATCTTGTCGTAAACTTGTTTAGCTGTTTCCGGTGTGCCTATAGACTCCTCCAGATCTACGTAGAAGGACCACAATTTCAGCGATTTGAACAACCGCGCTTGAGCGGAGAGGCTCTGATGAGAAAAACGTGTTAGAGAGTACGTAGAACTATCGCCAGGCATGCTGGAAAGTCGTACATGATCGTGGTAGTTAATCTTGATATCCTTTGGAATCGCAGTCGCACGTTGCATCACTCGAATAGCATCGTCATAATTCCTGAAGAAACGAGGGAGTCAGGTGTAGTTTCAACTTTAAGACTAGTGTCATACTCGTGGCGTATTTCCATTTCAGCCCATTCGCACCATACTTCCGCAAGGTCTTCGACTAACTTGAAGTTGATTTTCGTGCCCTTTTCAAGAATTTTGCGTGCACTATCTAGATCTGGTTCGGCCTGTCCAGCTGTTCCGCCTTCTTCATAGAACCTAGCAAAGTTGACGTATAGTCGATGTAGATTGGCTGTCGCTTTGCGCGGATGAACGGTCTCCAGCGCTTTTGTGTAAGTTTCTGCCACCTAGATTTGCATGAGTGAGGTAGGGGTTACCGATCGAAAAGATGGCTATACCTTCTCGTCATCCTCTCCCCAAAGAGCAACCCTCTTCTCCCACTCCTGAACGTCATTTGGATTCCTTCGTATGAGCACGTCATTGACCAAGAAGGGCCGCCTATCCGTCAAGTCCTCAAACTCTGCTATTTTCGCATCCAACTCCTTCTCAGTCTCAGCTGCATCCTCCGACGCGTCCTCCTCATCCTCCTCCTCCAAGCTACTCATCAATGCACTTATAACAGACTCCCCAAACTCTGCATAAGCGTCAAAAATCTGTGTGAAATCGCGGATGGTCAAAACACCCGCAAGGCCCTGCTCAAATACGTCTTTTGCTCGATCAAACTCCCCACGTTTGATCCAGTATGTGGCCATCCCCGTCCACAAGCGCCCAGCTTGATCTTTATACACAGAAAGCCCGTCTTTGCGGATGATGTGTTCGACGTTTATTCTTCGGGAGCTTGTAGGATCTTCATCTTCGTCGTATGGTTGGGCCTCTTTCCCGTCAGCTGTCACAGCAACAGCGGGCCCAGCGAAGCGAATGAGCTTGCCCCCGACGGAAGCCGGCTCTTGCGTTTCTTCTGTAGGTTCAGAAGCTGCAGCCTCCGCGTCCGAAATAGCCTTGTTGTCTTCTATCGTCTCGTCAACATCCAAGCCAACCTCATCCGAAAACTTCTCCACGACGTCGATGAAGTCCCCGAGCAGTTGGTAAGGGCTTTTGCCTTCGGGACTAGTGTATTCTCCACGGGCCGCCTTTCTCGCTAATGATAAGAGCATTTTTGCAGCCTCTAGCGGTCTGGGAGCAGAGTTGACTGGAGTTAGTAGGAGAGTCGTGAACCGTTCCGTGACGCTGGGATCGATTGCGAGATAGCGTCGGTATACGTGGACCGTTGTTGCGCCACCCTTCGTTTCGGCCCATAAGAGATAGCGCACCCATATGCGTGAGTGAAGAGAAGGGGGGAGGGTACGGAGTGCTCTGTCGAAGACGTGGCGGGCATGAGTGTGTGATAGAAGTGGTGGGCATTTGGGGTGGAAGAAAATAGTCATGTACATCAGCCATAGGCGTGGAAGCTGAATATACAACGTAAGTCTGAACGTGTGGATATAGTAAGAGAAGGAAGTGGTGCTCACCCTCGGCAGCCACATCAGAGCGCGTTCAAAAGTTGCAACTAAGCTCTTCCACTCCTCCCATCCAACCACTGGGTCCAGACCACCTTCCCACTCTTCAAAATCTTCTGACTCCTCTTCCAGTGCGTCCTTCATCTCAGGCAACTTTTTTCTTCCACCAGTTTTCTTCTTGATGAGAAGGCGACCCATCACGAAAGACATGCGCATGGTAAGGTATGATTTCCATAGTTTGAAAGAATTAGGGAACTGAACTAGAGCTGCTTCATAGAGGTATGTAAGATGCTGTAAAGAGCTACGAGCGAGGGGAGATGCAAGTGGACCCAGAAGTGCAGTAACCACGGGTGGTGAATCTGTAGACTTTTCGGTTTTTTGAAGCGTCGCAAACGTCTCTCTCGTTGTGTTTATTGCCGTCCACCATGCACGAAAAGATGTTGCATTCCGGTGTAGGTCCTCTTCGCGGTGGAGATCTTTTGTTGAAAGAAGATCTGGGTGTGTTGTTGGATTGGGAACAGGAAAGGTTAAGGGAAAGTGAGCGGTTAGAGACTCTATGGACGGAAGCCTTGAGACTGCAGTTGGCATTGTAAGAAAGAGCGACGCTGCCGCCGTCGTAGACGCGTTGACATAAACGGGAACATTCAGCTGGAAGTCGCTTACATAACGTAACATTCTCACGCTGATATCTTCTCTTCTAAGTTACCATGATCTAAACAGCACATTAAACTATATAATTAATCAAGTCTGCTGCGCATCGTATCGATTGTCTTCTAACTGTTGCCTTGCTTGCCACACGCTCCTCAAGGCGTCTATCTAAATGAACTTTCTAGTGCATAAAATCTTTGCAGCTGCCCTCCAGAGCCGATAACTTGGGCACAGCAGCCGAACTAAATCTGAATAAAACGGCTAGATCGATTACATATATTCACCCCCAATGTTCACCGTTCTCAGAAAGCTTTCTAAAGAGCCCCCGGAGAGGTGCAACTGTGCATTACATCAATTTTATGATACAGAAAAACTAACTTTGATTCTTCTCCTGGAGATTCACACATTCACGTATGGCCAGTCACAAGTAAGTATAATTGTACATGAGGTTTTCACAACTTGTCCTTTCTCTACTGCGGCACGCCTTCTAACTGCTAAAGCTTAGGACACGATGCACAGAATGCCGCGCATATCACGCACCAAGGATTGCGAGGTATAAAACCCCAGAATGTCTTCCTACTCGTGGTCGACATACCTGCATCCTGCTTCCAGGCTTACTCGAATTTTTCACCATCTACACGAGCATTTTCTTATGACAGCAAGCTCTGAAATATCTACAGAGGATTTGTCCTCTTTGTCGGACATGTCAACCAATGCTGAAGGCGTTGGTTTATCGAATCCGCACCTGCAACAAAGTGGTCGCCAGATGCTCGACCTAGTCAATAGGCTCCACAATACGGGGTAACTACCTATTAATTTGCAATTATCGGCTCTGAATTCCATTTCCCCAGAGTTAACGTCGACATCGATTTGCCGCTCATAGCCGTGATTGGGCAACAAAGCGCTGGCAAGTCGTCGCTCATCGAGAGTATCTCTGGTATTACACTTCCACGTGCTGCCGGAACCTGTACACGGTAAGGCATAAACTATATCAACAGAACATCCCTTGACGCCGTCTGCTGAATTTTAAATGTAGATGCCCTACCGAGTGTCGATTATCCCACAGCTCAAAGCCCTGGACGTGCACTGTGTCCATCCGCATGACCAAGGATGGCAAAACTATTAACAAGCGGTTCGGCGATGTCATTAGCGAAAAGTCGCTTGTCGAGGAAAGGATTAGAAGGGCACAGTCAGCCATTTTGAATCCACATGCTATGAGTACCCTTGGCATGGAACACTTCTTGTCTGGAAAGGACGATAACGAAGCGAACGAAAAGAACTTCTCTAGTGACCTCGTCTCATTGGAAATAAGCGGCCCAGATGTGTCGGATCTTTCATTTTGTGATCTACCTGGTACTTCTCTACTGCAAGTTTTCATCTCATACTCTAATACCAATTTGCCCTCAGGTTTAATTGCAGGTGTGGGCCTGTCTGGAAACGCAGATGATATCGATCGCGTCAAAAGTCTCGTTGGGGCCTACATAAAACGGCCCAGCTGCATAATTTTACTGACAGTTGCTTGTGAAAGTGAGGATAATTCTTCATCACTCATATGACAGTCACTCAGTGCCTGCCAATAGCCGACTTTCAGAATCAAGGCGCGCAAGAACTTGCCAAGGTCTATGACCCCCTAGGAAAGCGGACAATCGGTGGGGGCTCATTATATCCACCGAACTATACAGTTTACTGAGTTTGCAAGTATTCCAGGCGTCCTCACAAAACCCGACCGCATTCCGGCTGGCGAGGAGAATAGCTGGATCTCTTTAATTCGCAATGAGAAGGAGCCATTAGAAAACGGCTGGTACTGTGTGAAACAACCGAGCTCGGCCGAGATCAGCAAAGGAATCACCTGGGCTCAAGCTCGGCAGAAGGAGAAGGCATACTTTGAAACGACGGCCGCATGGCAGGAACTCGACCCGCTTTACAAGAAATATCTTCAAACAGAAAATTTGGTGGAGCGTTTGAGTAGTATCTTGTCGAATTTGATTTCTAAACGGTAAGCCTCCGCTTCCGTCTGGTTGACCGATCATCTACCAGTTACTAAATATCCATGTGTATGGTTCCAGACTTCCCGAAATTCAACGCGAGATCAACAAGAAGATCACAACGACACGAGAAGAACTTGG
>JABCKK010008031.1:7377-18752 GCA_018221785.1 Calocybe gangraenosa
ACGGGTGCAGAAGGATGGTTTCGTGTATGTCACGCAGTCACAGTGCTGATGCCGATCTCCCGCTCTTTCGGAATGTTCCTTCATGGACAAATGTGTGGGAGTGACGTCAATGATCATTCGCTTACATGCACGCCTTCTGATTTTACAATAAACGATCTTAGCGGTCACAGGATGCATTCGTTTGCTTGAACTGCGCAAACAGAACAAGAAAATAATATTTCAAAGCATCCAACAAGAAAACAACTTCTCAAAAAGCAAAAGTGAGAAAAATGACACCAAGTTCAGAGCTATACTCTCTCTTTTTATATATATTCCAGCCCACTTCTACTTCTTGGGCGGCTTCCAATCCTTCAACCACTCCATAACAAACACGATCATTTCACCGTGAATCTTTCGAATTTCAGGAGGCTCATCCGCAATGTTGGCTAGGCCGTATTCGTCCCAGTGGTGCACAGCTCCTGTAAGCATTCTTTAGCATAAGACCCAAAGATGACGAGTAGAGACAATGCAACGTACCGGGTATAAGCTTGAATGGTCGGAGCATGGTATCATTTCTGTTCCTCGCCTCGTCGCTGTGAGGGGTGTCTGGACGCCAAGGGTCCACTTGAAATAGTGTTTTAATGAGCTTCCTTGTTGTGGAGGGAATGACCAACCTTCTCCATCAATAAACGCCAAACGATCAGCCGCGAGATCAAAATCTCCAAGAGCGTTCACCGCGGTGATGTTCGGGAAAGTAGGTACAGTAAAAAATTGACCTGGCAAGTATGCCTAAAACCAAACCGTAAACACGCCAGGTGTGTGAAGTGAATATTCAGAAAATATTCCCAGAGACTAAAAGCAACCTGCTCACCTGTTTGCATATTTTGGACTCGTAATCTAGGGTTAGCCTTCGGGAGATGATACGAGGCTGGTTTTGGTTTGGGGGAGCGGTCTACATAAGAAAGGTAATGTTACAACGCAAATCTTCTGAGCAACACTAGAGGCCTAACGAACAGTGAAATAACCCCACTGGGTGCAAACCTGGAACTGCCACAATCGCCAGTCTTGATCGAGGGTGGTTTCTTGATATTGGGTGTCGTCGAAAGTTCCGAAGCACTGAAGGAAGAATGAAAACGATGTTAGGTCGTCACGTTCTGAACCTGATATAGCAGATACTTTACTTCTTCGACTGTTCGGCCAACAGGGCACCGTGTGACAACATGCTAACGGCGAAAAAACGAGTTAAAACGAATTTTCACCCCTTAGAAATAAGCAAAACAGACATCTCGAATATACTTTGCATAGTTGAAGATTGCGAGGTCGACTTTAAAACCGTCAGTGACCGTAACCATCCTTGCGGAGTCATTGAAAGGCAGATCAACCGCGGCAGCGCTCAAAGATCCAATGGGTGCATTCAGAGCCGCGCAGAACTCGTCAAACCTGGTGCTCCCGACAGCAGGATCCCATATTTTCGACTGCCAGGCGTCCAGTGGACTCTGTAAATCAGGAGAAGAGAGAATAAAAGTTATATTAGCCTCTCAGTGGTTAATCTCCCCTCATCGACACTTACCTCCAGAAGCGAAACAAAGTCTTCGTCGTGTTCTAAATCCTTCAGACCAAACAACGCCTTGAGATGTCCAGCGAGGAAACGATGATCGAGGATAGTGTCGATCGTAACAATGGAATTCTCCAGATGGGACGAACATGTTGGATCGGCAGCACGCCGAATGACTTCCATGTATTCCCAATTAGTCAAATCAGCGTGTGTCACAGCTAGAGAAACATATCATTCGGTCAGATGTTGATGCCACAGCAAGAGAGTCATCCCGAAAGCGGGAGATGATATTTGGGTAGAGATTTTAAAAATACGAAACGAACCGCTAGAAGCTATGGATCCATATGTCAGTTCCGGATATAGCACTTTCATGTGGGCAGCTCGGGCGCCTGCGTATGAGCCCTGTGGGAGACAAAAGCAACGTTAGGGACATAGGTTAGTTGGGGAAGAAACTACTCGTTTAGTAGGGCCTCATACTCCGTAGTAAATCCATGGTGTGTTGGGGGACGTGAGGTTTTCGTCGATGCCATCGAACTTGACGTTCGCCATAAAGTTGGCGCTATCGGCGGCGGCCTGCTCATTATCTAGCCAACTATATGAGAATGATTCTGAGTTAGCCTTTGATATCTGTATACTACCGAGAGGCATACCGAAGGTTGTCAGTGGTAAAGTTTTCGACCGGGATGGACGCTCCTGTTTAACAGATTAGACAGAGGACAACAGACGTGACATTTCCTTACCATAGTATCTGTGTTCTAATACAACGCCGACACCTCCAGTAGCCTTTGCCAAAATTTCGACGATACCTGTATCCAAGAAAGGGAGTCGATCCTATCAAATTTCACATTGTCGGATGGTTTTTTAAAAGGGTTCATAATAAACTTGCCTCCCCACTTGTTTCTCCACCATCTAAAACATATACTGGACCTCCACTTCCGGCAACATAATGCCTATCATTGACCCAGTACCTCTGGTTGAAGGTACGGGTCGATTTCTTGTCAAAATGGTCCAACGGTTGTTCGAACCAGCGGGGCTGGAACTCCGTTGTTGCTCGAACAACATCCTGAATACCTTTAGAGCTCTGCAGGACAAAACTATGAGACTCTTTCGAGACCTTAGCAGCCTGAGCCTTTTCCAACTTCCAAAGGTTCACTCCTTGAGGACCTAGGATGCGAAGAAGGTTGGGATCTGGGGAGGCATTGGCGTTGTATATGAAGGAAAGGAAAGAAAGTGCCTGGACTAGGCGTCCTGGTGTAATATTCACCATGACCGTTGATGACTTGGCACTGGACACCCAAGTCGAGTTGAAACAAGCTGAACAGGGATTGGAACGGAAAGTTGTTTATTCGGGCCGGGATAATGGTGTCCACGTGGTTCTTTCATCCAAGTGGCGAGGGGTCACCTGTTCGTAGAGAACCTCCAGCGGCAGTATCACTTATCGTACTGAATTTACTTCCTTATCTTCCCTTGAGCTCTAGTGTTAGAGATCTAACAATGACTCACACCGGCGACCTATCCAGTACTGTTTCCATTCTTAATAGTGGTATGGTAACTAATTACTCCTTGTTCCCCAGACCTCGAGCCCAACAGCATTTCTGAGTTGACGTCGGCTAGCAACAACAGAATAGCATATACATGTGCCACGAATGTTCTGTCCCTGCCTGTAAGGATCTCACAACGATACTTACACTGTCAAATACATCCGGTCTCTCAATGGCTTGGACGTTACATCTGATTGTCTAAACCATGCTTCTATTTATATCTTCAACTTGGAATGCTTGGCCTTTCACAAACCCATACGCCTGTCCTCGGCCAAAGCTGCCCTTCATACCTCTGCATTGAGCCCTATCCTGCAAACCGACACTCTCGTCGATTACATGTAGGTCCGCTTGTCAAGGCTCCTTCCAATAGTCGGTCAACTGGTACATCTGACACAAACCCAGAAAACCTCACTATCCCAGCGCCGGGTCATGGTTCTTTTACCTTGCCATGTTTTGATTCTGGCATATTTAAGCCTATCAAAATAATCTTCTGTCATTAGGCCCTGCCAAGGATAATTTCTCCGTGCTCTTTTGTGGAGTCTTGTCTTTAATACCCGCTTACCGATGTCAGAATGGTACCATACCATCGGTGAAATCTTTGTCCCAAAAAGACTGGGCAACGAACGGATAACACTATTATCCAGGATGGAACTTGCTCGTGCTATAAGCTGATAAACTCTAATGTAGAGGGACTCGCCATGGATTGATTGGATATCAGCAGACTGCTCCTATTCACCAATTACAGTGAATAGCGAGAATCGCGGAACGGTCGTGTGTACCACATGCAATCGCATCACCCAAGCACGTCGTATCGCGATAAACCCATTCTTTTAAGAAGCCATTCTCAGGCAGGCACACTCGCCTCCTGCATCTTATAAGAAACCGTCCTTCTACTCATTCTCCACCTATTCAGCCTAACTGATGGGCATGGGTACGCGCGCCACAGCTTAATACTCAACTTCATTGTATCCTGACATTTTTCGTGGCAATCAAGGTAACAAGGAGGACTTGCCGACTGCAGAGCTTTACGACAACGACGTTAAGGATTCTGAAAACCTTAGCAACGAAAAGCTACATGAGGAATCTTCCGAACATAGAGCGCCAACTGATGAAGAGCGGGCCAAGCTGAGGCTTGTCAGCGCTCCAGTCCCATGGGCCGCTTATGCTATCGCTATAGTAGAATTTGGTACGTGGTCAACCATCCATCCATTTTTACTACGCTGTATGGCTTATCCACGACCATTAGCTGAACGTGCAAGTTACTATGGATGCACTGGAAGTAAGTTTACGACGACCTCCATATTTGAGCTTTTGTTATAATATCTTCAGTCTTCAACAACTTCGTTCAAAGGCCACTTCCCGTGGGTGGCAACGGGGCTGGGGCTACACCTTTGGGCACTCAGCTAACGCCAGGCGCCCTAGGTTTGGGCCTTCAAACTGCCAACGCTCTCACCACTACCTTTAGTTTCCTCGCATGTATGTACGCTCAGCTTTCTACCCTCGCCTAGCTAATAAATGTGTCCGATAGTTGTATTCCCTGTGGGTACATCCTCGTCTTCAGCGACAGGTTTTTGACAAGTCGGTCTAGATTCTCGGTGGGATCATCGCCGATACAAAATGGGGTCGTGTAAGTTATGTCTCAAGCTGCATCCATTCAACATTACTAAATCAGCATAATTTCTAGTACAAGACAATCTGCATTGGAACGTTTATTGGTCTCATAGCTCATGTCATCCTCTTCGTCGGTTCGTTGACTTGGCCAGTGTTGTACATAGCTAACCATGTACGCTCTCCAGCCGGTCTTCCATCAGTTATCCACGGCGGGCACGCGATTATCGCATTCGCTATTTCAATTTTGATACTTTCTGTGGGCACTGGCTTTATCAAAGCCTCGTACGTTTCAAATTTGAGCCTCGCGTAGTGCCATTTACTCAATAGCTACTGCTTGCAGCGTGGCGCCTCTTATGGCGGATCAGGCACCCATTCAAACGCAGAAGATCACCACATTGAAATCGGGAGAAAGAGTAATTCTCGACCCAGGGGTGACGACTTCAAATATTATGCTGGTAGCACATCCTTTCCTTTGGTTTTATGTCAAGACACGTTCCAATCTAATACCTTCCCCTCTAGATATATTACTGGAGTATCAACCTTGGGGCTTTCCTCAAATTGGGGACAACTTGTACGTCACCACGCTGCTTATGTTACGCTTTCTCACCTCCTTTCTGTTGCGAAATAAGATGCAGAGAAGCGTATCGGTTTCTGGCTTGCATTCTTAGTCCCCCTTGTCATCTACTTCATCATGCCCCTAGTTCTTGCTATCACCCGCAAAGCCCTAGTCAAAGTTCCCCCCCAGGGATCGGTCGTTTACGACACGATCAAAGTAGGAAACGTCCTCATTGGAAGAGGCGGTATCAGAAAAGCCTTCAAAGGTGGTGATGACTTTTGGAATTCAGCCAAACCCGTGAGTTCGATCTTCTTGTTTGTCAAACCCCATGGATGTTTTCAACCATGGGTTCGCGTATTAGTCACATATTGCTGCTTCCGACGGACAAGTCAAGGCAACTGCGCGCATAACATGGGACGACGATTTTGTCGACGAGATAAGACGGACATTCCAAGCCTGCAAACTCTTGTATGTCGTCTTAAATCAGGGCTCAAGCGTAACAGCGCTAAAAACGCCCAACAGTATTTTTCTACCCATATTTAGTCTAGCTGATAGCGGTTTGAGTACTATTCAAACAAGCCAGGCGGGAAGTATGACAACCAATGACGCGCCGAATGACCTACTTTCAAACTTCAACCCTCTGATGATCATTGTTATGGCACCTATACTGAACTACGGGGTACGATCTTTTCTCGGATTGTTATTAGATGTATTTACATGACTAACTTCACCCTTTCCACAGGTGTACCCTTACCTCCGTAAGATTGGAATCAACTTTTCACCTATCCGTCGCAGTGAGTTCCGAGATATACTACCTCTGCAAACACAAGGGGCTTATATAGGATTTCAAAGTCGTCGTTGGTTACCTACTTGTCGCCTGTTCTAATCTCATTGGTGCAATCCTCCAATGGCGCGTCTACGAGACTTCGCCCTGCGGATACGCCGCTACAGAATGTAAAATTGGTACAACAGTATCACCCCTCAGTGTTTGGTCACAGCTTCCTTTATACGCTCTCCCGGGATTGGCAGAACTCTTCGTGAACATTACGTGCTACGAAATGTATGATAATCTCTTCGGTTCCAATTTCTATGACATTTCTCATCGTATATTACTCCAGCGCCTACACTCGAGCTCCACAACGCATGAAAGGGCTCATATTCGCACTGGTCCTCTTCATGAACTCTTTGTCCAGCGCCCTTGTTCTTATCATCTCACCTTCATTTGCGGATCCAAACCTGATCTGGCCATTCGTTGGTATCGGTGTGGCTAGTGTGATCACAGCCATAGTCATATGGTTCTTCTTCCATAAGATGGATGATGAAATAGACATTTTGGCTATTGGCACAGACCGGCCAATAGAAGATGGGAAAGCGAAGGACCCAGAGAAGTCATAAACCACTCCCTGAGGTCTGTCGAATCAAACTAAAAGTTGGTGGGGAACCCGTTACATTGGGTTAATGACGAGTCAGTGTGGAAGACATTCATTGTTATAGGTACCTAGTACGTACTATGAATAACAACTGTGGCAACCACCTCTATGTGAGACGCCGAGGACCATAATTGCTCCCATGATGGATGCATTATGTACTATGCATACTGATAATCATCTTTCGGTTTGTGTTCTACACCCCCACGCGTGTTACAGATACCCCGGAAAGATGCAGTTAAACAGTAATTGAAACTTTGTCGAGCACAATTGCCTTATAATTTCATCTCCGTCTGCGATCCAAACCTGATGTGGCCAATTCGTTGGTATCGGTGTGGCCGCCAGCCAAGCTATCTACTTCCTCTTCCATGAGATGGGCGATGAAGTGGATATCTTGGCTATTGGCACAGACCGGCTAACGGAAGATGGGAAGGCGAAGGACCAAGAGAAGGCATAAGCGACTCACCAAAATCTGTCCTTCGCGTTAGGTCAACCGGTTGGTATAGGTATCCAGTACTACGTACCACGAATGCCAACCGTGCCAACCGCCAAGTAAAAGCGTCGAGTTGATTATCAAACACTGCGCTAGGCATCCGCTCTTTGTCGATGTTGCTCTTGAATATTATTCAAGAGCTTCTCTGTTACTTGCATAAGCAGCAGCGCCTTTCCAAATGCTTTGACAGTGCCATTACGAAGAGCTTCGTGACGGGCCCAGAAGAACCTTTGTTCGGCGACACAGTCATTGGCGACTATACTACAATGCCAGAGGCCAAACAATACACAGAACGAGAATAAACTGGCTCCACGGCTTATAGGAACATTACAGTGAACTCGGGTTCGAACGCTGGGGAAATGATAGTATCCACATGCTGCAGATCACTTCAACTATATTAGTCTTTCTACCACCAACAGCTTGCCTAGCTATTAAATGATTCCTTTGACAGTAGAGGGCCCACCCGTGTGCAGTGGTCTTCAGGCTGTACCACCTAAAAAGGGGTTAAGAGACAACCCATTGATTAATCTAATCTTATCGTTCAATAGTATAGCTAGATTTTAACAAGACATGCAGATACTGTATGTAGGTACAGACAAGATACAGGATGTAAGAACGAGCGAAAGACTTATACATGTATAACCGCGACCGAACGAGTGCTCATACAAACTTCTAGTTGTTGTCCGATAATAAGTGTTAGTGTCGTGACGTAAAACGGGAACATCATAGAATAGAGAGCACCCATCCCAAGAAACTGATCAGAGGCAGGGCTAATGTCGTCTGTATTAGGGAGGACACGCCAGCGTTCCTATGAGAAATCGGCAGAACAAAATGAGTCTTGTAACCATTGATAGAGATGTGCATAGTACGAACGATGCAGCAACATGTGGTCTGGTCGTAACCTTTACGGTGAACACAGCAACAAGTCCATCAATAGCGTTAATCCCGTCCACGCCAACGGTGGCATTGTGATTGATGCCATCACTAGTATTTGCTAGCAGACCCGACACGTACACGATGTCGCTCTGATATGTGTAGCCGTTATTCGAGGTCATACCGCTATACGTGGCCTTGTCCGTCAGTTGTCTTGTAGGTATGGAGGAATGTGTGATGTTTCCTATCAACCAGTCACTGACAAAAGGTCAGGTTAACTCAAGGACTGGCAATGCAACAACATACCGGCCAAGGTTATAACCCTCTGGAATGATGTCGTGCTGCTCTGTGAAATATGAGATAGGTATTATTCGGGGCATTAGACCAAAAAAACACACTAGCTAGTGGCATCTCGTATGACACCGCCATAAAGATAGCGCCGCTGATAATCTTTATGTAAGAAGAAGTGTATCAGATGATGAGTACACACCTATTAGCTTGCGGCCCGTTCTGTACCCAGTAGCGGAAGTGATTTCCTCCTTCGACCGTCTCTTTACATGTACCGAGTTGTGGGTCACCATAGTTCCATCGAATCACGGCGGTCTCGTTCACTGTTCAAAGAGGGGAATAAGTTGATAATATTCCGTGTATTACAGCACAACGCACGATAGCCATGCCCATCTCCAAGGTTTACTTTCTGACTACTGACCGACCGTTGCCCAAGACACTCGCTCGAAAAGCCCAAGGATCTGTAACATAACTTCAGCATATATACAAGGACGAGATAAGATAATATCGCACGCGAAGTAGTTTCTCAAGCCGCCATTGAGTTCTGCGTCTACTAGGACGTCGTCATCTGAATGTCCTGAAATTATGGTATTCACGGGTTCGCCTTGCCCCATCGGGAATGTAACAGGTATTTGCTACATCAAGGGTGAGGAATTGACTTTTTTGGCTCAGGTATAGATGACGCACGGTGAGGAAGCTACCACCAGTATCCAAAGGGTTATAGTAGCCCTTTTCTGGGACCTTCCGTGATGATTCTGCGCGTCGTGAAAAGGCGAACGATAGACTTGACCAGCCAAGTCCATAAATTGAGGTGGGTGAGAAGAGTAAAAGTAAAAGTAAAGTCGTCGAGGCCATCCAAAGTATATAATGTAGAATGAGTGGTGTAAGCCAGGGATGAGCTGGTGATGGACGAGAGAAGAGAAGCAAAAGAGCTGTACCGAAGAAGTTAAAAGAAGGATTCTGACAGTGGGCCTCACCCAAAATTAAAGGCATCTTTCGGCTTATGTAACCCATCTAGCGCCATTATAGTCCAAACTTGGCAGGATCGCCATCTCTATTGCTGATTAACTTGACCTGTGCATCGCAAACTTTTGTCTAATATGCCTACATATGATCAAACGTCCAGAAAAGTACAATTAATTCATCAATCGGATATCTCTAGGTCGCCATAGGGCTTGGCTTTGAAATACGAATCGTCAAAGTGGTGTACACGTATAAACCCATCTTCTCCCCCTGACGCGTAACTAGTACCAGAAGGATGTACAGCAATTCTAAGCGAACGCAACGTAATAAGAAAAAAAAATACAACAAACTGAGTACACCATGACTTACGTATTGATTGGTCCAAAGTGACCCTTCACCCGTCCAACTTCTTCTTCAAAGACTTTATGCCAAAAGCGCGTCTCAAATTTGCCTTGACGTAAAGAGGTTGTAGTGACGCTCATGGCTTCTTGTCCACCACCAAGAAGAACCTTGAAAAGGATATCAATACTTGTACTTGATCTGCTTTGGCAAATACTCACATAAGGTCTGCCTGGTGCAAGAGCAGCGCTGTTCAGAGGTGTCTCTGTTGTAAATGTTTTGATGACCATGATGTTTTTGGTATCGTGTATCTGGCACATAACATGAGCAACGGCATCTGATAATAGGGAGATTATACGCACCCTTGCGGATTTGTCTTTACTGCTGGTGATACAATAGGTACCATCCTTGCTCATTTGGAGGTCTGTCACTATGTCATTGTGCGCCCGCTCATTGCTGTCGACCTCGTCACCCGATTTTACGTTGAATAAAGCAACTTTCCCAGATTCATGCCCTGTTATGATGACGTTCGGCGTAGGCGTGAATGCGCACACAGTAGCTTTTGATCCAATAGGATTAAACATGTGCAGCGGTTCTTCGGATTCTAAGTGCTAAAGTCAAAAGACTTGAGGGGGGACCAATAAGCTAATCGACGTACGATTCGTCCCATCGCCCTCTCGATTGATGTTGAAAACACGTATCGCACACTGATAACCCATCCGTTGTTCAGTGATGCACACAACTTGACTATCATCCTCCTTGAAGGCCACTCTCTTAACTGCCGTCGGGAACTCCCAGGTGTAAAGACATTTCCCCGTCTCAACGTCCCAGAGCCTCAAAGTATTGTCAGCTGCGCCAGAGACCATAAACCTTGACTCTGCTTTGTTAGCGATGTATACATTAGTTCTTCGTCAGATAGATACGTGGAAAAAAGACATCTCACAGTCAACATCTACTGTCCACACCGTTCCGTTGTTTCCTGCATATGTTCCCAGTCGTTCTCCATTGTGGGAGTACCACACATTGATTACATGATCTTTTGAGCAGGAAAAGAGCAAGTCCCCTTCTCTGTTGAACTTAATTTGCGTCAGTGACCGTTCGTGACCTGTTATCAGGCGAGAGTCAGACTGAATGAGCCAAGATTGAAGGGAGCTGGATAGATTTAAGAACCTTGTAGTAGAATGGGTCTCTGATGTTCAGTGTGTCAGCGTCCGGTTCTTGTAAGCATTGCTAAGACAGACCATTTTTACCAGGAGGTGGTAGGAGGAGATAGTTTTTTTAAGAGTGGCACGTGACCTATCCATCCTCCATTGTTTGGCATTGTCAGTCGCGACTCGCAGCTTTTCTATCTACGTCCACCTACGGACTCAAGTCAGCACAGTAAAATATGCTCCAACGCCTCCAAGGGCCTAATCAAGATCTAAAGAAACAAAGTCTGTGTTCCCTGTGCTAGGTGCAGTACTAGGCGCAGTACTTATACATGGCATGAGTAATTTTGATTAGACATCTTGCATTCGATTGGCAACCGCCTGGCCCGAAATTTTGAATTGTCGCACGATCTACGTTTGGGATGTATCAACGGTGGAGGATGGCCAGAAAATCACATACAATGAGTAATTTCCCTCTCATTCTCGCCCAACGGGTACATCGTCCAGGTCCCCGATTAAAAAACCGTTTAGTGTACTAAATAATATCTGAGGTCTGTCTCATCTTTCTTTCATGAGCGGCGCATTTCTACCAAGGGATGTTA
>JABCKK010008032.1:0-13399 GCA_018221785.1 Calocybe gangraenosa
GAGAGTATATGATCCCAGTTTTCCCTCACTTCGTAGGCAAGTGTGGCCCTTTTCAAAGCATTCTCGCCTTCATAGGACGACTGACTGAAGGACGATTGATCGAGGGGTGGGCGTGTGGGGACAGCAATTTCGTTTCTCTTTACTCTGCCTCTGTATTGTCAATTATTAGTACATGTGTGGTGGAAAGGGGGAACCAAGGTAATGCTCACACCGTTGTACCACAACTACTTGTGTGATAAACCTCTTTTCTGAATTGTGGACCGGTCCGGGGAGGAGAGGAGAGGCGAGAGGGATAAGAAGATAGAAATGGTGCTGTTCTGGCGATTTGAAGCGTGGGGTGTGAATTCCTGGCTGAAAGAATATTTGCTGTGTCGTCTTACATGGCTACGAATTAGCCCCCATCAAACCCGCCCCATCAAACCCGAACGAATTCGGCTACAGATGCCATAGGCGAGCTCCGAGATTTACGTCCCAAATGACACTCAAAGACATTGCTAGGCGAGGATGGCTACTTGGCAGGCCATAACGTAGTTTGCTCGAACTTTGTCGATGCTGGCAGACATAATCATGACAAGAGATATGGGTTCCGGAGAGTCCTATCTAGCTATCCAGTGTAGTAGGGTGATTTACGCCCAGTGTTGTTGCGGTTATTAACTAAGTTAATGACCTAGATAACTATCAGTTAATAGTTGTAACTACAGTTAAATGACGTTCAACTAACAGCTCACGCACATGGTGTTATCACTAATCTTGAGAATATAACATCTAATCTTATCTTGCTGCTACAGTAATTATTGCCTGATATGTCAAACCCTAGAGCATATGCGTAGCAATCCCACGCTCACCTGACGGTTAAAAATTATTAACTGTAGTTATAACTACGATCAATTAACCTGTTAAACGACTTTAACTGCCGGGTCACCTGACTTTTCGATCATTCGGGTTTCTCTCTACATACATCTATCCTTCTGCCGCTTTCCGTTCTTCTCTCTCTTTCCACTTCAAACACTTCTTCTTGGTCTTCTTTTTCTCAGCCTCATTCCATTTCTTCACTTACCTTGCCATTTGCTACAACGAATCTGACTCCATGGACGACGCGACCAGATGATAAGGCAAACCACTTATGCTCAAGGTACTCCGCGTCTGCTTGGGGCACAGATGACGTTCGTCAATAGAGGACCTCAATAATTGAGTTTTACCCAAGCAATACCTCGTCGTTGAGCCCAGACGACCCCCAGTAGACATATCTTCCTTTGTAGACTCACATCTTTCTCTTTAGTCTAGGCCTTCAACTCACTTTAGTTATGAACCTCCCTTATTTGTTGACACTAGGCTGACCGGCGTAAGAGAACGCGCGCGGACAGAAGGCTCTGACAATGTACCAATAGCATTTAGGTGTCCTCCCACCTTTCAAATGGAGCTTCCCACACGCAAGTTAGTTTCCAAAATTTGATCCTCAAGTACACCTCAAGTCATAGGTAGCACACAATACGAACAAGAATCAACTTAACATTCAAGCTACAAATGAGTTCTACAAGGTTCTACTTTCTTTTAACCGCGAATCTCTACACAACACCATTCATTGAACACCTGAACCGCTGACCTTTTTTCCTCATTCGGTCAGCAGACCTCCTGTAGAACTCAACTCCTTCCAAACCAGATATATCCTACGCTTCAGTTTGGGACTGCCCCTTGAACACATGAAGTATAGCAACGTGGTAGAGAGAAATTTATACCAAAGATGGAGGTTTGCTACGCCGATCAAGTTGGTCGATTCCGAAAAGTGAATTTAATTTAATCAGTGAAGGTGCATTCAAGACCAGCCAATCAACCTTTTAGTCAGTGGTATCACAATGTCACAACGATTGTTAACATCTAGTTTGATTCGATGTGTAAATCTAGGTATTGTTAAGTTGTTACGTTTGGGGGGATATGGGCTAGTTTGTTTCCTAACTGCCTGAAGCAAGCACTTGAAAAACGGAAGTCCTCATTCGGGTGTTTTTCGAGGTAAGCCCATTCAAAATGACGCTTTTCAAAGACCCAGTTGTCATATGATGAAGACATCAACCACTTTGCGATCTTCTGGTTTTTGCCCAGCATTGGCCTAAACGCTTCCACAGAAAAGTGTCGCGCTGTCGGGTCTAAAACTTTGTCAACCAATGCTACAACGCCAACCAGAGTTGTGTGAGCTATTGAACTCAGGATGAACAATTTCATGTCGGCAAGTGGAGCCTAAAGAGCAATCAAGACCAGTCGAATGATGAGATGGTTAAACGACTTACAAGGTCAGGATTTTTCTCAATGATTTCTAATCTGAGCAGAAAGCAGCATCCATAAATATCGACATGCGCCTCTTTGAGTTCAGAGCGTTCAGAGGGTGGCTGGAAGTGTTTTCGTAGATTATCGAGCTGCATTGATAGTGTACCGAATATATCTTCCCACGGTGGCGCCGGAACGTCCGGATTCTTTTGGAAATTCTTCTTTTGGATCATTTCTGCCCATAGACAAGGCATGTGTTGAAGCCACAATATCGAATCTATCTTGAGGTAATCATGTGCAGGGAACTTTCTGCTCCCTTTGATGGGATATTGAGTCAACATCACAACTGGAAGGTAGTTGGAGGTATCGGGTTCAGATAGTGGTATCACTCCCTCCGGCTACAATGCAATTAACGACGAGTCAAAATCACCATCGAATGAATTACTCACAATATGGTCGAGGAGTATAAAATTCCACTCTGGCTTCAGTACATATGCATGTCCAGGCGTTATTGACGTGGTCCTTTCCAAAGCATTCTCGCTTTCAGAGGACAGCTGAGTGGAGGACGATTGGTGGAAGGATAGGCGTGTGGGTACAGCAGATCCTAGCGCTTGTGGAAACAAGAGAAACAGGGCAAGAATCAAATCAAAATTAGGCATTGGAAAGTGAGTCTGGGCGTTCGACGAATTTTTTTTTTTTCTTTCGAGTGAGACCGGCTCACTATGATGGGGAGTAACAAGCCAGTTTTGGCCGGAGTTTTGGCTGCTGATGGTGCTGATACCGTCAGTCACCGCTCATTGATCGATGGTCTCTGCATCGCTCGATCGTCCAAAGATAACATTCCACCGCCACGATCACAGAATCAAGATCTCGATGATAAACCGAGCTCCTCGTACACAGGAGGAATGTCTAGGCGCTATTACCATGTATCTGCCCTTGCTTTGACGGGGTCATACATTCGTATAGGGTGGATAATCCAAATAAACAGAATATACCTGCCTGTGATGCTTTATCGATCATCCGTCGGTGAACACGCATATGCCAAACAAAGGTTGATTGTGTTTCGTTTCTCGTTACCCTCTTCATTGTCAATTAAGAGGGGCGAGGCAGATCGAAAACGGTTGGATGGATGTTTGATGTTTGTTTTCTGTACTTTGTCGTCTTGGCTCTGAAATTAGTCCCCCAACGAATTCGGCTACAGATGCTGGGTGTCAGGTACTTGCGAGCTCAAAACCTTCACGTATATCACAACACTCGACGACATTTGCTAAAGAAAATGGCTACGTGATATCCCAACAACGTCCTTAATGCACTATTTTTGATATTGCAATGTTGACCACACTGTATCAACGTAAGCCCTATAAGAAATAAAGAATTTATAGTGGACAGCCTTTTTCGATGATGTAGATATACCCCATACTGTCAAAACAATCAAGAGGGCGTAAATTGTACAGGTTAAAATTTAGGAGGTATCATCCAAGAGGAGCGGTTCTGTAGCTGTAAGTTTAACTCAAAGCTGATCAGAGGTCAACGACTTCTATTGCGGACAAAGGTCTCTCCAAGAGTCTATTTTTTGACCATAGAATTAGTCGGTATTCGAGGCGCCCTGTCAAATGCTTACCTGGAACAGGGTTACGTGCCGCCGTGCCAGGAATATCTTCGGCAAAGACAACAGCAAGGCCTCTGATAGATAATACATATGTCAGACATAATCCCCATATCGAAAGAAGTAGTACTTACGCTTCCAGATGCCAGTCGATGTGGCTTCACAAAACAAAGTGAATCATGAGCTCAAGAAGGGTTTTAACCAAGCAGCAAACACACCAATGCAAGAACCATGGGCCAGAATTGTCCGTGACAAATCGGATAGTGGCATTTCCATCGGAGAGGCCAGTGTTCACAGTATCACGGCGGACGGGATTGGCATAGTTGTATGTTGTGCTATCTCCGCTTCGCACCACAGAGAACGAGTGCTGTAAAATGGGTTGAGCATTTCAAAAAATCGAATTGTGAAGATAGTTGAGCGTACCCCGTGAAGATGGAATGGATGCTACAGAAAAAAAAATAAACATCAACTGATGCCAACCCCTATGAAGTAATTGGGAAAGACTAACAGGCCCTTCGAAATCAGTACCCGGTAAAGTCACTTCAATGACTTTGTTGCGGGGCAACTCATAATAACTTCCCTGGGGAAGCAGATCCTGCGCCAATTGGGCCCCGCTCAGAATCTGAAGGAGAGCAGGAACAGTAGGTGGTGTATAACTATGTCCACCCATGACATAACGGAAAGTATTCGTATCAAAGCTGTGTGTAATAAGGAGGTTGACGTCGGCACCACCCACGTAAGGATTACCAGGAGCAGCAGGGTTAGACAAGGCGTGCAAGTCGACCTCCTTCAAAAGATTGTTGAGGGACGACGTGGTGGTGGGGTCTGTAGCTACTGCAGTAGCATATCTGAGGATAGCCATGTTTCTGCCCCCATCAAACCCAGGATGGCCTCGGTCGTCGGGGTTGGCACGAATCCAATAGCTCCCGACAGGCTGGTTGGCAGCCAGCACAGCAGAGTAACGTTGGCCAGCATATATCACAAAAGAGTCAACGGTATGAGGAACTGTGTTCTCTCCATCAGCTTCAATAATCGTTAGAGTATGCCCGTCGATTGAAAAGGTGAAGCCAGAATCGCAGGACATGGCAATGACACGGAAGCGGTATTTTTTTCCTTTGACAACGTTGACTACGGACAAGGGCACAGCAGGCCCAGTAGGTCCACCCACGTATCGCCCCTTGCCATTGATGAGAGTCGAGGCAGGCCTGAGTGGAGGACCGTTATTTCCAGTAGGCGCAGGTTCGTGATACCTGAACAATATGTTAGATCAAGGTCTAGTTAGGTAAAGATCCGTCCACACCAGTCGGAGAGTGTGATAACGGTACTTTCTGAAGCAAGAGTAAAGCAAAAGCTTTAGTGGCGTGCAGGAATTGATAACGACTTGCGACAAACCGTTATCAACATCGTACAGTGCCTTATGAGGGTCATTCGGGTCATAGACAACCATGGCACCCCGTAATCCATCACAGTATTGGGTTGCTAACAGAAATGAGTCGGATATTTGGCCAGATGACGACCTCCTGAACTCACAGAGGTGGGAGTGGTACCAAAAAGTACCGGCCTGGTTTGGAACTGAGAAGTCATAAAGGAAAGAGTTATTGGCTGCAATCGGGCACTGGGTCACGAATGCCGCTCCGTCTGCCCAATTAGTTCCACTTTGGTGGATTCCGTGCCAGTGCTGGAATGGAACGTAAGGTAGGGAAAGAGTTATTCATTGAGGAGGTTATCAACATGACTCACAATGCTTGTTTCCCTTAGCATGGTATCGTCAGTGAGGCGATCCTGAACGTTGATCTTGAACCTGTCCCCCTACGATCATGTTCAATGGGTCGTAGCAGTGCGACATGGTCACAACCAACCTTGTTTCCACGAAGAAGAGGCCCGGGAAACACGCCATTGGCAAGGACAGACCTATCCAGGACATAAGTGAAGCGAGACGATAGATGGCGAAAATGGCTCACGATCTTTGGAAGCCATCAGGGCTAATGACGGCATTTTTTATGACCATGTCGGTCACAGGCCCAATGGTAGCAGCACCTGTGCTCGGAAGCAGCGAAAAGGCGGAGGCGCCCAGGAGAAGGACCGTACTGAGCATTGTGAGTTGGGGGTGGTAGTTGTAGGGGAAAGTTACGAGGAATCCTGTCTTTTTATACCTTTCCTTGCTTTCGTATTTGCCATAGCAGTGGTGGTAACAATCGTCACCACACAGCTAACCCCTGAAACAATCTGTCAGACACAAGCGCGGTATTGGCAGAATCGGTGGAGCTAGATGGCCGTTTTCACCGCTACTTCGCAAAATGCTTTGGTAAGATGGGATACGGATATTTGATGGGCCGTGCACGAGCCGATTTGTCGATACTTACTGGCGAGGACAATACCCATGCCAGGCCAGGGGAAACTGGGGCCGATAAGATGGTAACTTGATGGGACATCAGGGTCTTTCCAATGGGATAAACCAAGATGCAACTGAGTACGTTCTCAAGCAACCCTAGACACACCTAGAATTGTTTCTTAGGACGAAGATTGGTAGACTCGCCTTAACACCCGACACTCTCGGGTTCGGTCCCGCTCACTTGCAAACCGAGGTAAGTGTACCAAAAATAAACAAAGCAATGTAGTCTTGGATACCTATAAGTGGTTAGTAACCATTTCACCTGTTTGTGCAATGTGCTCACCACAGAGGCCAGTGTTCTCCGATAACCACTTTGGCTTGTGCGATGACTAGAGGAAATGGTAAGATGAGTCTATGACAACATTATCCATCAGTACTTAGATGGTAACTGATCCGGCAGTCAATCACTTCTCAAATCATGATCTAGGGTCGTGACTGTTCATGCGCTTCCATCCGCGTTTCAAATATTCCAGTAGGAAGGCCTAAGGCCACTCTACTCAGCAAGGTGCGCAACACAATACATGTGCATGTACTGTGGCCCTGTTCCATCTGCAAAAAAGGAACAAAAAACAAAGAATCGAGTATATGTATAAAGTACAAACTATAAACTATTAAATGGTCCCTGAAAATTCAATTAAGCCGTCCAAAATATTACATAATCCAGCTCATCCGCTGCCAGGCATTTCAGGCGTCGACGCGTCAAAGTCTCGGCAAAGATTTTTCCAAGATTCTGGGGCATGAATGTCGGCCGCAGTTCTATCGACTCCTTCAGCGAGTACGACGGCGAGACCACTGATTGCAAAAGTATGTATGCATTAGAGCTAAAGCCTGGTATACAGTTGCTCACGACTCACAGGTCAAGATGCCAATCGATGTGGCTGTGAAGGGTTATTTCCATCAGCGTTCTGCCAAGATGGACAGAAAGGCTCAAACGTACCAGTGTAGGAACCAAGGCCCGGTATTATCAGTCTTGAACCGGATTGTTGCATTGCCGTCCCCAAGGCCAGTACTGACTGTATCTCGACGAACAGGGTTTTTGTAGTTGTATGTCGGGCTATCGCCACTACGAACAACGGAGAAGGAGTGCTGAAACTATGATTGAGCGACGAAGAATTTGACATCAAGAATTGGAAAAAAACGCACGCCGTGCAGATGGAACGGGTGCTAACAAATGTATCACGTGTTAGTTGAAAGATGACCAGACCGTTAAAGTACGTACAGGACCACCCAAATCTTCTCCAGTACCAGGAAGTGAGATCTCTATCACCTTGTCGCGAGGTAATGTAAATACACTTCCTTCAGGAAGTAACGATTGCGCAGCCTTAGTGCGACTAAGAATTTGTAGGAGGACTGGAACCGTAGGCGGGACAAAAGGCACGCCATTCATTGTGAACTTGAAGGTTTCAAAGTTGAAACTAGTAGCAAAGTTGAGGCTAACATCGGCACCACCTTTGTAAGGTTTCCCGGGTGCTGCTGGGCTGTCTCTGGCATGAAGGTTCACTTCCTTGAACGGCTTCTTGCTGACGGAAGTAGTTTTAGGATCCACCTTGGATGCACCAGCATATCGGAGAATGGCCGAGTTCCTTCCACCATCAAAGCCTGGTAAACTCCTAAAATCTGGATTTGCTCGAACCCAGTAATTGCCTATAGGTTGATTCGCCGTCAAAATCACCGAATAACGTTGTCCGGCGAAAATTTGAATCGAGTCCACGGTAAGCTTTTCGGTGTACTCTCCATCAGCTTCAATGATTGTAAGATCGTGATTGTCGATAGCAAAATTGAAAAAGGTATCGCAAGACATAGCAATAAGGCGGAATCGATATCGTTTACCCCGTTGGACTTGGATGACGGACAAGTCTACGGCAGTTCCATTAACGGTGCGGCCTTTCCCGTTGATTAGTGTAGCTTGATTTGACATTGGTACGCCTTGGTTGGACAGAGGGGCAGGGAGGTGATACCTAAGATTACTCAAGCACTGTTCATAGGAGGAACCGAGAAGGGCTTATTTACCAGTCCGCTAGCGTGATGATGGTGCTTTCTAAAACAGGTTTAGCTATACGCTACGACAGGAGTGAGAACGATACTGACCATCATCAAAATCGTAGTCATTACTATATTGATCCTGAGGATCATAGATCACCATCGCCCCACGAAGCCCATCACAGTACTGAGTTGCTATTTTTCAAGTGATTAGCAGGTGAGAGCAAGAGGAACCATAAGTCACGCTTACACAAATGCGAATGATACCAGTATGTTCCAACTTGATCAACTGAGAATGAATACTGGAATGAATTATTGGGTAAGATGGGGCACTGTGTAACGAATGCCGTTCCGTCAGCCCAGTTGGTCCCATGCTGGAAGATACCATGCCAATGCTGGTAAAGAGCATAAGTTAGGGGCCCGCAAATACCGAAGATAGAAGATAAAAACAGACTATGCTTGTACTTCGAAACATCGAAGTGTTGGTCAACTTATCAGCGACGTTAATTTTAAATTGAGTCCCCTATGACATTAGGAGTAAGCCATGCGTTACTACACAGACAAGTGGTTAACGTTAAACGAACATCCCTGCCCTTGGTAGCTCTGATAACGGGTCCAGGGAAGGTTCCACCAGCGAGAACAGCTCTTATGTGTTTATTCTTCAAATGGGGAGGGCATCGAGTGAAATAGGATCTCACACGCGAGGAAAACCATCAGGTTGAACGAGTTTGTTTACAATCTCGAGATTCATGCTAACGCTTGAACCACATTTCTTGTCAGCCACCCAGGATAGACTCGAAAGCGGGAAAGCGAGGAGGGTGAGGACGATCGCTGCGCCGAGCATCGCAGACAAAGAGGGAGGTTAGTACACACAGAAGCTAGTGGTGTACAATCGAGGACTATAAGTACTAAGGACCCGCGATCCGTATTGGTCGCTCAAGCTGTAAGATTTGATGATGCTTGACGTTTCGACATGATCCTGATGAGAGGTGATTAGGAGTCTTCAGTCACGGTCGGCCATAAGTCGGTTGGTGATGATCAGGTCACAGGACCTCCGTAATGAGCATACTTCAGTGCCAGCGTAATGGCTCTCATTGATGAAGCTGCGAAGGTATCAGAGGATCCTTGAGGAACATCTGCCAGATCAGATAGATGATCATAGCATTGTTGCTTCCGTGAAATGAAGCATCTGGGTATATAGAGCACGTTCGCTGAGCTCGAAGGTGTTGAATGGTGAGAGTACGCGCCACCGTGCCTAGTGGCACCGAAATGAGAGACTGTTGCTAGCAAGATTGTTGAGACTTGACCTAGTCACTACATGTGTTGAGGCAATTAAGTACCTTTGTCAGAAACTTCTACTGATGTGTGGTCTAATTTTGACCGGAACTGAATGGGAAGAGTATCATGAGATCTCTGTGGGCGCCGTTGCGCTAATGTTGGACTGTCGAACACGTAGGAACGGAAGGTGGAATCATTACGTAATCTATGCTTCCAGTTCTTGAAAGCACGCGTCTCTCACGTCTCTAACGCCTTGGCCTTAAACCTCAGCGCTCAGTTCTACAGCCTTGGAAACCGGAACTAGTGGCATTTTAATTCACAGGTTTCTGGATTTGAATGGTTAAAATCAGGACAATCGCCGTTATCGGGCTGGAAGGTATATATGTTTGTTTGCGAAACCGTCATCGACAAAGTTTCGTTGCATAGCAAACACGGATACTCATCCCGAGCCCGCCACAGCTACCCGGAGTGACCGTGTCGAGATTCTCTGTTTCTCCTTTGGGAGGAAAGTCTTCAAATTGCGGCGTCGACCTCCAGACTTGGCCATAGACAAAATGTAGCTTGTATATGCTCTTGCCTCGGCGCCTAGAGACCCCAGCACCGACTTAAACGATTTTGTTACGTCTCCATTCCAGACGAATCACACGCTTCGACATCAATCCATTTGTCTATGACACTCCGTTGATAAGGAGAGCCACAACAGGGTCACAAGTTCGACCCGTGCGCGTATACTAGCTATGCACATGCACAGGACACTGGTCGACGTCGAGTGCCAAAACCAGGCCGAGCCCGTAGCCTAGGGCATCACAGGGTCAGTTAAGGAGGCGGCTCCATGGAGCAAGGTGTACCCGATGACAGAACGCCTACAGTCACCATGGGAAAAGTGCCCCCCCCATCTTGGGTACACTAGCTCCAAATTCCAGTCATTTCGAAATATTGGTTCATTTCGGCAAGCACTTACTAGTGGAAGAACCAAGGCCCAGAGTTATTCGTCGTTACCTTTCAGATTCGCCGAGTGTTACATATTAGGACCAAGCTAGGAGGGAATGTAACGTACCTGGATAGACCGATCGTGCCTTCGGATTCTCAAACGTTCACACTTAAGGGAAGGTAGGCCGAATTACCGCGCTCACCTCCTATAGCATGGCTCCTGGCTCATCTAATCAGTCAAGTGAAAGAAGACAGAAGCTTCTAGGGCATTTCTTGACATAAAGTAATTTGCTCGGTATTCCCTCGAGGTCGGCATTCCACAACGTTAGACTTCCCATCACGGCTGGTGAGAACCTGGACTTGCCCAGAATAGAACCAATCACACACCTCGAATGATCTTAAACTGATATTCTACAGCATATCTTATCTCCATTTTCGGGATTCTTCCAAGTTTGTGGAATCATACTGAGAAGAACATGAAGCATACCAACAAAATTTAAGCTACGCTAGTAAACTGACAACCCCTAGGTTCGCTTACAAACGATAATGTATGTCACTCAGTCTCAAATGATCTTCATATTGATAGAACATCAACCTGTACTTTACACTTAAATTGTGTAATACTTAGGCCATATCTTCATTGTCTCTTGGCATTGGCCTTCCAAGTGGTCTTTCACAGAGTGATCCGCCCTGTTTCGTGAGTTACTCGCCATCAGTACACACTTCCCCCTTTCCAACGATATATATATATATATTGAAAAGTAAAAATACAAGAGGCCGTAAATAACAAAGCTCTTGGAAGGATTTTCTGTGTGTCTCCAAGGTGGTATATGACTGGTCTTCATCTAGTGGTACCTGGCGTTTCGGGTGGCAAGGCGTCGTATGTTGGACAAAGCTTTCCCCAGGCTTGGGGAACAGGAAGGTTCGCTTGCTTTGCGTTCTCAGTATCCTCCGCGAAAACGACGGCGAGACCGCTGAGAGCGCGTTGTGAATTTCCGGACAATAGGTATACAACCAAATTTACGACTTACACGTCAAGATGCCAATCAACGTGGCTAAGAAGAAGAAGATCGTCAGCGTCCCTCCCCCAATGCGTTATTGATAAGTTGCTTGACTAACCAATGTAAGAACCAAGGTCCGGCATTGTCAGTTTTAAATCGGATTGTTGCGTTGCCATCTTCAAGACCGGTGTTGACCGTATCTCGTCGAACAGGATTTTTGTAGTTGTACGTCGGGCTATCACCGCTGCGAACGACATGGAAAGAGTGCTGCACCTGTGTTTGAGCGACAATAACTTGAGATAGAATGTAGCTAATACGTACGCCGTGAAGATGGAACGGGTGCTATGGAAATATGACGCGTTATTTTATGAAGCTGAGATAGATATGTTTAGAAATACTTACGGGACCACTCTGGTCGATGCCAGTACCAGGAAGCGATAATTCGATTACCTTGTTGGGAGGTAGAGAATATACACTTCCTTTGGGAAGTAAATCTTGAGCACGTTGAGTGCCGCTGAGAATTTGTAGTAGGACTGGCGCGGTGGGCGGGACGAAGGACACTCCATTCATTTCAAACATGAAAGTGTCGGGATTGAATCTATGAGCAATGTTGAGGTTAACATCAGCACCACCAATGTGGGCTTTTCCAGGCGCCTCGGCATCAAACTTGGCATGAAGATTGATTTCCTTGAGAGGTTTTCTGCTCTCAACAAATGTAGTCGTGGGTTCCACTTTTCGGGCACCCTGGTATCGAAGAATTGCTGAGTTCCTTCCGCCATCGAACCCTGGGAAACTCCTGAAATCTGAATTCGCTCGAATCCAATAGTTACTGATAGGTTTGTCTGCCTTCATGATCACCGAATAGCGCTGGCCAGCATAGATCGTAATCGAGTCCACGACAAGTTTTTCGGTGTACTCTCCATCCGCCTCGATGATAGTTAGGTCGTGATTGTCAATGGAGAAGATAAAAAAGGTGTCGCAAGACATAGCGATAAGGCGGAATCGATAACGTTTACCGTGCTGGACGTTAACGACGGACAGATCCACGGCAGTGCCGTTGATAGCGCGGCCTTTGCCATTGATTATCGTGGCTTTGGATACTGGGGGTGGATTTTGGGCTTCTAAAGGAGAAGGGAGGTGGTACCTAAGTCAATGTTTAAGAATCCAATGTTCAAGAGAGGAAGATGAACAGAAACCAACCAGTCTGCCAATGTGATAATAGTGTTCTCTGATGGGCGAATAAGGAATTAGCTAAACATAGGCGTAACAAATTTAGGTAAACAACAAACCATCATCAACATCATAGTCTCTTTTGTAAGGGTCGTCAGGATTGTAAATCACGAAAGCTCCGCGAAGGCCATCACAGTATTGAGTTGCTGATGCACGCGATGAACGATGGAGATCAATGATCATGGGTTTCACTTACATAGATGTGAATGGTACCAGAATGTTCCAACCTGGTCAGGTACTGTGAATTCATATTGGAAAGAATGTCCAGGCGTGATAGGACACTGAGTGATGAACGCTGCTCCATCTGCCCAATTGGTCCCGCGCTGGAAGATACCGTGCCAATGCTACAAACGTCCACCCTTTAGCGTTCCGCCAAAATAGACAGAAATTATAAAAAAACATACTATACTTGTACTTCTGAGCATCGAAGTATCAGTCAGTTGATCTATGACGTTAATCTTGAAATTCGCGCCCTACGTCTAAAGTGTAAGCACATATGGCTGCATGGATTCCAAGGTGAACGAACCCGATGGCCCCTTGTCGCTCTGATAGGAGGTCCAGGGAAGGTTCCACCAGCGAGAACAGCCCTTTGAGACCAACTGTTCAGTGGGAGAAACATTTGCCAAGAAATAAGAGGACATACACGCGAGATACGCCATCGGGCTTGACGACTTTGTTCGAAATGACGAGGTCAGTGTCAACAGTGGAACCCGGCTCACTGCT